>JAVJIF010016241.1:0-109536 GCA_038442645.1 Agave tequilana | reverse complement strand
CCAGCTCAGAGCATCGAGGAGGTCCGGACCGCGTATCCAGATACTCACAATGATCATTTCTGGTGCTTCAATGGTTTTAATAGTACACTCACAGAGACCAAAATCTAGACGAGATCAAGCTCAAGATATCTCAGAAGATTGTTAATCCAGTCTTGAGAGCATTGCTGCTAAGAGAAAAATCCAAGTATTTCGAAACCCGTCTCAGTCAACCACGAAGTTTTGAAAACTTTAGAGGGGGTCCTGTATACTGTCTAAAAATCACCGAAGACAAGTCATCAGAAAATAGAGTCTATATTCTAGAGGAGAGGCTAATCATAGCCACTCGTGTAATGCCAAGGCGCAGAGCGTAAGCCGCGCCTCAACATCAGTACAGTTCTAAGACTCGAGGGTCGAAGCCCGCGTCCCAGCTATACTTAAAATATCAAGACGCAGAGCATGAAGCCCACGCCTCAACATCAGTATAGTTCTAAGACGTGAGGGTCGAAGCTCGCGTCCTAGCTGCACTGTAAATATCAAGATGCAGGCATGAAGCCCACGTCTCAACATCAGTACAGTACCGAGACGCGAGGGTTGAAGAAGTCTGCATCCCAGCTGCACTGCAATCTCAAGACGCAAAGCATGAAGCTCGCGTCTGGCAGAGTTCGAAACTCGCGTCTAGCAAGGTTCGAAGTCAGCATCCAAATGCGAGGCTCGAAGCCCGCGTTCCGACTACAGAGAAGCTCTGCGTTTCTGTTATAACTGCCCTCATTACTGGGCTAATTACTGCTCACGTAATGAGGGAGTTAACCCCCATTATAGAGAATTTTTAGGGGATAGTTTTACCCCTGAAACCCGTATAAATAGCTCAGTTTGCTACTAAAGAGTGGTGGGAAGTTTTGATCGATTTGGAGAATCTTGATCAAGGCATCTAGCTGAGAAAAACTTAAGTGTTCAACTCTTCTAATAACTTGTTGAGTACAAGTTTGTTCTTACCTCAAGTCTCTTTGAGATTTTATTGGTTAGGAGCTGTGATACTCCGTCTATAGTCTGAAGAGAAGATTCCCAGAAGATTGTGACGTTCACCCGGTCAATGAAAATAAGATTCACTTTCTACCGCTACATCAAGAACCCAGTATTAAACAAAGAGAAGATTTGAGCTTGAACATCTTCTCTCTCTCTCTTGTAATCGGGATTATTTGAGATTGTTGTAATCTTTCATTTGATTCAAGAAAATTTTATTACGACCCTCTAAATTTTTCCGGACCAAACAAGATTAGAGAAAGAGAGAAAGAGATTGAAAATAAGATATAAGGAGAAAGAGAGAGGGAAGACCACCGCATCTGGGCCAGGTGCGCCCTGTGTTCAACCAGGAGAGAGAATTAGTGGGGAGAAGATATTTTGGGGAGAAATGTGTAGAGGAGAAAAAAGGGAAAAGAGAAAGGAAAAATGAAAAAGAAAAAGAGAAATAACGAAAAAGGAGAGGGGAAACGTGAAAAATAAAGAAAAGGAGAAGGAAAATATCTAGTCAAATTTGGACTCGGAAAATACAGAATAAAATACCAAAAATACCCAAAATAAATTAATTCGAAAAAGTCCCAAAATTTCCTTAAAAAATATTATATAAGGAACATGGTAAAATTAAGAAATTCAATCCTACTTGCAAATTAAAAATGCCAAAATCAATCTGCGATATGGTCGACACCAATTCGATCGAATTTTGATTAATTCAGAAAAATTCTCAAAAATGTGTTAAGATAGAAAATATGATCCCGAGGAGCAATGTGGAAGCAGATTTTAGAATTTCAACTCTGATTATGAATGAAAATTTTGAGAATTGATCGGTGTTACAAGTTGATACCGCTTTAAAGATTTTGCAGAATATTCAGAAAAATTTCAAAAATCATGAAAAATGTAAAATACTGAAAAACAATATTTGAAATTAAAATCGATCAAATCTGACTCCAAGAAACATAAAATCGAGCTGTGCACTTAGATCGGGTCTCCGGTTCATACTAGTGATGACTCTGAGTCTGAAAATACGAATCCGATACCAGATAATAATTAAATAATCACAAAATAAAAATAAATAGAGAGAAATAGGAAATATGATTGAAAATCAGAACACGTATCTGAGCACGTGTTCTGGGAATGGAGTGTTATAACCCATCCACCTTAAAAAATTTCTTCCTCGAAATTTGATAAGGGGAAGATGAGCACAGAAAAGATAGGGACGAAGATTATACCATTAAGATATGAATAACTAAGGGTAACGCACACAAGTAGCTGAACAATATCCTCGGGACCTAGATGTCTTCTACACTTCCTGCCATATTAAGATTCGGACGGATCCATATCAATCTAACATGATATCTATTAATAAGAGGAATCAGCCAGATCTTTTGTAGACTGACCCACTCTGGATAATATGGAATGAGCTAACTTAGAAACTGGCCAAACTTTCACTGCCTGAATTCTACTAGAATCGATGGAGATTACTTCTTTCAAAAAGGCGAGACCCAAGAACACGATACTATCTATGCAGAATTCATACTTACTCTGTTGGGCGTAAAGATGTTCCTGGCAAGAGTTTATAATAAGATTATTGGATGTTCTGCATGTTCTCTGTCACTCTACAAGTAGATCAGAATATCATAGATAAAGAAAACCTAGTAGAATTGATATAAATAAATAAATTATGAGAAACTGATAATAACGAATCTTGAACATTGAGCATTAATCACTCTGAAAGACATAACTCAAGAATTTATAAGGACTGTAGAGAGTCCTGAATACTATCTTCCGGATGATAACCTAACTGTAGATCAACGTAGAGATTACCCGAGCTCCGTGAAGTTGATAAACAGATCGTGAACGTTCCCAAAATAATATAAATAGAAAATACCATAGCTTTGTCTGACAGAAATCCTGAATTCAGAAATTCATTTCACATTGACGTTAAGTAGTGGCATAGTCTATCTGCTTTTATTAGTAATGACTACTCAACTTTCTGTACTAATCCCTGGGTATGTCCATATATATAAGAGTAGAGTGCAAAGCTGCTAAATTATCCGATATAAGACAATGCGATATACTAGAATCAAAGTAGAACAGGGTAAGAGTGAACCACATCTTACCGGCTGCTACATCCCCTGTTTACCTATATCTTAAGTTAGTATGAAGACGACGGGGACTGAAAAGTAAAAAGATGGAAGGAATTCAGGAGCCAAGGGAAGGATGATCAAGAAAAAAATCAAGACAAAATAGATAACTCTGCACTTATAGTTGGATTATATAACCAGGACTTATGCATTCCAGTCGCAAATTTTTTTCATTAATTTGCCGACTAGTTGTACTGAGGATGTGAGAGCTTAAGCTTTGATATCATTCTGTAACACCCCGATCCCACAGGTACGGAGATGTTATTAAGAGACATATACGCAAGGCGGGAATACACTCGCATATATACGCTAAGTATCAGTATAAGTAAAAAATCAGAGTATGAAAGTACGCGGTGCATTGTACTTTCCAACATAAGAGTACAATTACAAAGTTTATCACAGGACGTGACATAATATTACAAGGATATTACATCACCAATATGCGCAAAGTGAGAATATAAGGAGATATACAAGTGTGAATAATATAAAAGGTGCTCATGAGTTAAAAAAGGAAACTTGAGAGTCGAGTAAGGGGCCTGGAAGAAAAAGACCCCGGACGGTCTGCTGCTTATCTACTGCATTACTGTTGTACACTCTGATCAACAGAAAATCTACCATGGTCTAAGCTTTTGGATCTAGACATACAGGTCTAGGGGAGTCATAAAGCTGCCCAACAGTGGTAAGATGAGTGCCAAGTGTGTTGGCCCAATGGCCTTCCACTCTAGTTTTGATGATGATCAACACTCAAGTAGTTATGTTTACTAATATTCTTGTGTTTCTAAGTTTCAGATCATTAACAGGATATTAGTTGGTGATTAGCTTCAACAAGATGTTTAGAAGCTTATCATGATGATTCCGGTGCCACAGCTTAAAGATCATACCTTTGCACTTGGAGAATCACGGAGTTTTGGAGCAAGTCTACTTGAAGATGAAGATCATCAAGAAGACTTAGGTATCTAGTTTAGATTATGAGTTTTAGATCCATTTGTAAAGCTTAGTTTAGTTGATATGCTCAAGTGCACAAAACACACACGTTTTATAATTTGGTATTTGGTTTTCATGAATAATAGATCAAAACAAGTTTACATATGTTATATGTATAGTAGATGTTTTCTATTTATACATACATGCTTTAACTTGGTAAACAAACTTATTTTGACTATCCTATTCATGTTTTGGAAAAATCAAGTTTGACAAAAATACAGGATTTGTTTTTGATAAAATTTGCAAGACACAAAAATGAATTGATATGTTGATATATTGTCTTGAAATTTTTATCACAGGTTTATGTTTCAATATAAAATGACAAAACAATTTTATGGAATTTTCAGAAAAGATAAAAGATTTTTATAAAATATTTTTCCCAAAATTCTGACCTCGATTTGTGCTGACAGGCTGGTCGGTCGACCGTGTCGGTCGACCGCACCAAGGGGCCGGTCGACCGCACCAAGGGCCGGTCGACCGACCCGGTCGACCGACGTGCACAGACTGCACGTCTGTTAGGCACAGATCCGGTCGACCGGGTCGGTCGACCGATGTGAGAGTTCTGCTCTCTGGAAGTTTTCGGTCGACCGGGCGGTCGACCGATAGTGCCCAACGGTCATATTTCTGACCGTTGGCGGTCGACCGGGCCAGTCGACCGGTGGCTGTCAGAATTGCCACATCAGCCTAACGGCTAGTTTTCTGTTTTGGCCTATATAAACCCCATTCCTTTGGGATTTTGGCTAAGGTTTTCAAGAGAAAAATTTCAGGTTTTCTGAAGAGTTTAAAAGAGTTTTAAAAAGAAGTTTTTGGGCTTTTAGCTTCTAATCTTTATTGTTTTAGGTTTTTGGAAAATCAAAGAAAACTAGGTTTTGGGATTTTGATTTGATCTTGCATTTTCTATCTTTTACAAGAGACTTCCCAATTGGTTTTTTCTTTGTTGCTTGTTTCCAAAACACATTGTTTCCACACTTGAGCTATCATACTATCCTAAACTATTAGGATCTTGTTTTTGTGGAAAAAGAAAAAGAGAAAGAAAAGAAGTGTTTGAGGTTGTTGTTGTAAACCTCTTGAGTTGTAACCACCCTTTTATTTGTGAATCCCTCTTCGGTAGAGGTGATCGGGTGATTGGTTTGTGAGCCTCTTAGGTAGAGGTGGTTGTTGTATTTGGCTACGGGCCGTATCCCTCTTCGGTAGAGGTGGATTGTGGTTGTATAGCCTCGGTGGCTTTGTAAGGTTGAGAGAGGAGTTTGGTACTCCTATAGTGGATTGGGAAATCCTACACGGTGGTGTAGGCGGGGATGTAGAGCTAGGGGCTCGAACCTCGAAACACATCTTGGTCTTTGCGTTTGATCCAATTTCTCTCAACTCTACTCTTTTTACATTTGTGCAAGCATCATCCATTCATATCATCATATATACTTGCTTGTGTTTTGAGCATTGTTTCATATTGCCTTGCATATATTTCTATTGCAATTCATCTATACTTGCTTGGCTTAATTGTGTGCATTGTATTGCTATATCCTTGATTGCTTGGATTGCTTGTGTGTGTGTTTCATCATAGCAATTCATTCTTTACTTGTTCGATCATATCTCATACAACACGGTTGCATTGCGCACCTCTAACCCATTCAAGGGGAATTGGGAGGAAGGAGTTCAGACCTCGCAAGGGGTATTCGGCTCTTAGTCGTGTTTTTGAGAGATTGTTGCATCACTCATTTCATAAGTTTAAAAAGATCATTAGATTAGCAATTACACCTATTCACCCCCCCTCTAGGTGTATTTCAATTGGTATCAGAGCTAGTGCTCCTGATATTAGGCTTAACATCCTAGGAGTGATCCATTTGCTTACTAATCTCTTTTGCATTTGCTTGTTTGCACACATTTAGTTTATACCATGGACTTCATGACCCCACCTATGTATGACCCTTCCAACATTCATGTTTGGAGATTAGGATGACTGTTTATTTACAAACCCTAGGTCATAAAGTTTATCTTGCTATTACCAAGGAATCCTTCCTTAGTGATTGCAATCATATAAGGGCCAATGCACAAGCCCTAGAGGCTATTAGAAGCACTTTACCTAAAGAATATCTTTTACGTGTTTCTAATCTTGATTCCGCTTTTGCAGTGTGGAACAAGTTAACAACAACCACCACCTCCAAGCTTCAATTGCCAATCCAAGAAGAGGAATCTAGTGGAGAATCCGATCCACAATGCTTCATGGTCCAAGGGAATGACTCCCTTGAGGTACAATCGGAAACTCAACTAGATAGTAATGATTATGCTAGTTCTTCAAATGATTATGTTGATCCCCATGCCTTAAATGAAGAACTATCTATTGTGTGTGAAAAATTAATTGAGAAGTTTAAAATTTTGAAAAAGAAAAGTCTAGATATTGAAAAAGAAAATGAATGTTTGCACTCTAGACTTGATTGTGTTTTGCAAGAGAAAGTTGAGGTCTATAATGAAAGGGATTCATTGAGATCTCAATTGGAACTTGCTTTAAAAGAAAATAACTTTTTGAAAAAATAAAATGATTGTGAATGTTTTGAAAAATAATGATGTTTTATCTTCAAAGATTGAATTTGTTTTAAGAGAAAATGAGTCTTTGAAAAATGAAATTGTTTTCATTACAAAAGAATTAGACATTTGTGTTAAGAAAAAGAATCTTTGAAAATTAAGATTGATTCACATGTTTGCCATGCTAGGGTAGTATCACACACACCTCCTATTGCATGCCACACCTCTTCTTCTATCAACAATGATATATCCATGCTTAAGAAGAAGGTAGATTGTTTGGGCTCCACTATGAGCCAATGTGCCATGAACCATACACGGTTGGAAACTTTGCTTCGAAAGAAATAAGTTCCATCTTTTATGCATGCACACCCTCCACGGCATACACATCTCCTCACGGACACCATCACACGTATGCTCATGTGTACACTTGTACACATTGTGGTCGAAAACGCCATCTAGCTAAATTTTGCTTTGATAGACTTCATACTACAAATTTAGCTAAGAAATTTGTTTGGGTTAGAGAAGGGACTAACCCCCATGGACCCAATAAGAGATGGGTACCAAAGACCACCCCTCCTTTTTTTTATGATGTAGGTGTGGGCTCTCACATGACGTGAGAGTGTTGACACCTTGGAGTGGATGCGTTCCGGACTTAAAGGAAAATATATTGGATGCATCTCTTTCAAGGGAAGAGTTGGTGGGAGGACCACCTTATTTTGGAGAATTAGAGAAGTGCCCTCATCGGTTTTGGTATAAATCTCTAACTCTCATATTATTTATTTACATGCTTTTATGATTCATTATTTATAGCATGTCTCATTTGTTTAAGCATATTTTTGATGTCTTTGGATTAGTGTGTAAATTCCATGATTATTAGATCCATGACATACATGTATAGTATTTGAGACACACATGCTTATTTGATTCATATTTAGTGTTCTCACCGTTTGTTTAGCTATAATGTACATCATGAATCTAATACATGTAAATTTGCATATTAATCATGCTTTAGTTTTATCATGATGTTCTTTTATCATGCTTTGATGCTTCTTGTGGTAATAACATGTTTGAATGTAGATTTTATTAAAACTTGTGTTATACATGTACAAATAGTGAGCTACATTTGTTTCTTATGTAATTGAACTTCATGCTCATTTGTATTCACTATATGCACACGTATAAGCTAGTTTTGGTGATTTGCTCATTCTTACTTGTTATGCCCATTGTCATGTTTTTTAGATCATGTTCATTTAAAATAAAAGAATTATGATGAATTTTGTATGTGTTTTAGTTAGAAATATGGTATTCGTGTTTGTTTTGATGCTTCATGACTTGATTACATGTTTAGATGTTAGTTTTCATTAAAACTAGTTATATACTTGTACATAGAGTGGGTAACAAATAAATCTATATATGTTGAGCTTGAACGCTTATTTGAACCCATTAGATGTGCTAGTATAGTCTAGTTTTGATGATTCATACATTTTAAACTTGTATTCCCATTTTGAATTTGTTTTGATGAATATGAGTTTCCATTTCATGTATATGTGCATTTTGCCAAAACATTAAGATATACATGTATACCCCTTGAGTCATTTGCTTTACATGCAAATCTACTTATGGACTCAATTGTGTTTAGGGATATGTATGTATACTTATTGTGTTGACAATACATACATATACCTTGAAATGAAAATTTGGCTTTTCGTGTTTTAAGATTATATGTTTAACTTTATGTATATGTCTATCTAGTTCAAACTATCTTATACATATACATCCTTTTTGAGCCACGTGTTTTCATGCATCTACTCTTAGTGGACTCGTTGAGTTTTGGATATGTATGTATATGTTAGCTTGCATTAGACATACATATGCCTTGAAGATTAAACAAGTAGTTTATATGATTTTTCATGTTTTTGATGGAATTATGTTTAAAGGAATAATTGAGTTTTGATGAAATATTTTTCATGATTATGATCTTCACATATTATTTGTACACTCATATCTATTGCTCATGTTTTGTTTCTCATGAGTTATGCCTTATTAGTTAGAGTGATGATTATCATGTGATTTTCATGTTCTATGAAAAATAATCTTGTTTTATTCCTTACTTGAAGGATTTCATACTAGTTAACAAGTTTTCCATTTAACTAGTTGTGATGTTCTTCATTTTGGTAGTGATTTTCAAACAAAACCTTATTTTCAAATCTATTTTTGAAAAACCCCTACCATCAAAGGGCGGTAGGATGGGAGATCATGTTCATGTATGCCCTAAATTGAAAATCTTAAAACTTGAATTATGATTGGGTGGTAGATGATATGAGATATACACATGCTTTTATTGTTATGTCAATTGGTATCATTGAACTTTTTCAATTGGTATCATTTTGATCTTTTTGTATACTCATATGTTTATTGTGTATGTATGTTTTCATTTGGTATCATCTATTGGTGATTGATACTCATTCCATTTCATACACATATACTTGTTTATTTGTGCCTACTATATTCCTATATCTTAGAGCACAATAGTTGTTTATGCTAGTGCTTGAGTTTCAATTTGTTTCAATTGACTACTTTTAAATTGGTATCAAGACTATGCATGATTTTAGTTTGTATTTCATAAAGGGGGAGAAAATTTGATTTTGTCTTTCAATTGGTACTTGTACTCCCACACTTTATGATTAAAAGTTGTTTATATGTTTTAAAATGAACAATTCTTACAATTGGTATCAATGTTTCTATGTAAAATCTTTTCAATTGGTTAAACATAACAAATTTTGAATACATTTAGTATCAAGATTCATGTTTTAGGAATTAAAGATTTATGTTTAATTACAATTGGTATTTTCAAAAAAAAATTTGTTTTAAAGAAAATATTCAAAGTTTTGATTTGTATTTCCTATATGCAAGGAGAGCTTAACATCTCTCTTACATATAGATTCATGTTGAGTATATTATAAATTGAGGAGATTGACAACTCTTCTTTATATGATATACGTGTGTAGGGGGAGCTTCACATCTCCTCTTATGCATTACATAATATGTGTTATGTGAATTGGGGCTTGTCATCCCTTCTTCATGTAATGCATATGTGTAGGGAAGCTAACTTAGCGTCTTCCTCTTCATGAATGTATATAGCATATAACATTTATTGATGTTTGTTTATTGGTATCAAGATGCTTCATTGACATATTTTCAATTGATATCACGTTTTTAAAGTCACCCCTTATTGACTTTGTTTTTTTTTTTTTTGTTTTAGACAGAAAGGGGGAGAACTTTGTTTGTATTGTTTTGGTTGACAAAAAGGGGAAGTAAGATTTTTACCCCTCATTTTATTTATGGTTTTTTGATTATTCACCCCTTTGTTGATGATTGACAAAAAGGGGAGAAGAATTTGAGTTTTGTTTTATATATGCATAATTGTGTTTTTGCATATACTAAGTTCATGCATAGCAAATAAATAATAAGATATGATGCATGCTTTTGTTTAGTATCATGTGCCTTCATTGCATATATATTATGTTATTGTGATGCATGAGTTAAGGGGGAGCTTCCTTGAAGCTTAACTTTAATCCATGCATATATAACTCCATGAGTTTTGTCATCATCAAAAAGGGGGAGATTGTTGGCCCAATGGCCTTCCACTCTAGTTTGATGATGATCAACACTCATGTAGTTATGTTTACTAATATTCTTGTGTTTCTAAGTTTCAGATCATTAACAGGATATTAGTTGGTGATTAGCTTCAACAAGATGTTTAGAAGCTTATCATGATGATTCCGGTGCCACAGCTTAAAGATCATACCTTTGCACTTGAGAATCACGGAGTTTTGGAGCAAGTCTACTTGAAGATGAAGATCATCAAGAAGACTTAGGTATCTAGTTTAGATTATGAGTTTTAGATCCATTTGTAAAGCTTAGTTTAGTTGATATGCTCAAGTGCACAAACACACACGTTTTATGATTTGGTATTTGGTTTTCATGAATAATAGATCAAAACAAGTTTACATATGTTATATGTATAGTAGATCTTTTCTATTTATACATACATGCTTTAACTTGGTAAACAAACTTATTTTGACTATCCTATTCATGTTTTGGAAAAATCAAGTTTGACAAAAATACAGGATTTGTTTTTGATAAAATTTGCAAGACACAAAAATGAATTGATATGTTGATATATTGTCTTGAAATTTTTATCACAGGTTATGTTTCAATATAAAATGACAAAACAATTTTTATGGAATTTTCAGAAAAGATAAAAGATTTTTATAAAATATTTTTTCCAAAAATTCTGACCTTGATTTGTGCTGACAGGCTGGTCGGTCGACCGTGTCGGTCGACCGCACCAAGGGGCCGGTCGACCGACCCGGTCGACCGACGTGCACAGACGTGCACGTCTGTTAGGCACAGATCCGGTCGACCGGGTCGGTCGACCGATGTGAGAGTTCTGCTCTCTGGAAGTTTTCGGTCGACCGGGCCGGTCGACCGATAGTGCCCAACGGTCATATTTCTGACCGTTGGCGGTCGACCGGGCCGGTCGACCGGTGGCTGTCAGAATTGCCACATCAGCCTAACGGCTAGTTTTCTGTTTTGGCCTATATAAACCCCATTCCTTTGGGATTTTGACTAAGGTTTTCAAGAGAAAATTTTCAGGTTTTCTGAAGAGTTTAAAAGAGTTTTAAAAAGAAGTTTTTGGGCTTTTAGCTTCTAATCTTTATTGTTTTAGGTTTTTGGAAAATCAAAGAAAACTAGGTTTTGGGATTTTGATTTGATCTTGCATTTTCTATCTTTTACAAGAGACTTCCCAATTGGTTTTTCTTTGTTGCTTGTTTCCAAAAACACATTGTTTTCCACACTTGAGCTATCATACTATCCTAAACTATTAGGATCTTGTTTTTGTGGAAAAAGAAAAAGAGAAAGAAAAGAGAAGTGTTTGAGGTTGTTGTTGTAAACCTCTTGAGTTGTAACCACCCTTTTATTTGTGAATCCCTCTTCGGTAGAGGTGATCGGGTGATTGGTTTGTGAGCCTCTTAGGTAGAGGTGGTTGTTGTATTTGGCTACGGGCCGTATCCCTCTTCGGTAGAGGTGGATTGTGGTTGTATAGCCTCGGTGGCTTTGTAAGGTTGAGAGAGGAGTTTGGTACTCCTATAGTGGATTGGGAAATCCTACACGGTGGTGTAGGCGGGGATGTAGAGCTAGGGGCTCGAACCTCGAAACACATCTTGGTCTTTGCGTTTGATCCAATTTCTCTCAACTCTACTCTTTTTACATTTGTGCAAGCATCATCCATTCATATCATCATATATACTTGCTTGTGTTTTGAGCATTGTTTCATATTGCCTTGCATATATTTCTATTGCAATTCATCTATACTTGCTTGGCTTAATTGTGTGCATTGTATTGCTATATCCTTGATTGCTTGGATTGCTTGTGTGTGTGTTTCATCATAGCAATTCATTCTTTACTTGTTCGATCATATCTCATACAACACGGTTGCATTGCGCACCTCTAACCCATTCAAGGGGAATTGGGAGGAAGGAGTTCAGAACCTCGCAAGGGGTATTCGCTCTCTTAGTCGTGTTTTTGAGAGATTGTTGCATCACTCATTTCATAAGTTTAAAAGATTATTAGATTAGCAATTACACCTATTCACCCCCCCTCTAGGTGTATTTCAAAGTGGTGTGCATAAATAAGCACACGTGTATCGATAAATTTGAGCTTAAGAGCATGTATTAAAACTCGTGTCGTGATCATATGCATGCCTAAGCATTAATGAGACATCAAGGATACACAAATGTAAGTGTGGGTAAAACTAGTTGTATAAACTTAGACAACGATTTCATGAGATTAATACATCGAAAAAATAATCCAAACAAGGGAACTCTCATATATATACCTTATTCATCATGTCACTATAGTTTGAATGTATACTACCTGAGTTACCCCTAAGTAACAGAACAAGAGAACAACATGAATTGGTACCGAGAAGTATGTCGAGTATCCAAGTCATGAAGCAAGAAGTAGTGAATATAAATGGTACTCAAGGAATTCATATAAAATCAAGACTGAGCAAGTCAGAAGATTAAGTACAGTAGTATAAACAATAATAATTGATCAATCCGAATTTAAGTCTGGCAACGCTAAATCCGATAAATACAAAATCTGATAAAACCAAATATGGGTAAAACTAGTTGTACAGTCATGTTTATGGCTTCACGAGACTATTACATCGAACGAATAATCCAAACAAAAAACTCTCATATATATACCTTTACCCCATGTCACCGTAATCTGAGTGTATACAATCTGAATTGCAAAACATCTTGAAATTCGATAAAACCAATGAAGTATTAAATTAGCATCTAATTATTATTACTACTTGTCCTACCAATATATCTGGATATGTGCTCTAGCATATGTTCCAATCTACATACATCCATATATGAGTAAGTCGAGGTTGGTTATTAGAAACTGATGAGAAAACCAACGAATTATATTTATAATGGGTCCTGTACATACCCGAAACCATGGCCCATTATGCTCTATTGTTGTTATGAAACCTACCTCAAAGTGAAATAGGGGCAAGGGTCTTATTGTATGCCCTGAGAAGGGGTATAATAATTGGGGCGCCAGCACACCCCATGGAACACATGGAGGCCTACAGTAGAACCACAGTTCTAGTTGCACAACATATCTAATACTATTGTAAACAAAATCACGAAGCAAATTCAATCAGTTTCTCCTTACCGGATATAAGTTGTACTTTTTATTATCGATTAATATAATTATCAGGATACATGAATGAGCAAGAGCATGATATCGGAGTACTAGAGTATAGGAGTACATGGTGTCAATTATTACATTCTCATAATATGATAATCATAAATCAAGTGTCAATATTGAAAGTACACTAGAGGAGGTGAATAGATTTAATGCTAATCTAATGGCAAATAATGCAGAATTTTAAATGAATGATGCAAACAGTCAACTCAAAATAAGAAGTGTGATTGTACACGTGCATTGCATATTTAATATTACATGTGTCACATTTCTTCATTTATTTTTAAATAAAACTCTGCTATTTAATGTATTTTCATGTCTAGTGATATGTAATGTAATTAAAGAAAAAAAATAGAGATTGACAGAATTACATAAATTTATTTAAATTTAAAATTCAGAAAATCAAGCAAATCAAAAGGGATCTATTCAAATTTAGAGGTTTTAGAAGTCATCTTATCTGAAGACTGAATATATCAGTCAACAGTGATAAGATAATAGCAGTCAAAATTCAAAGTAAAAATAGATTTTTGAAGACTCAATTGATTTCGCTAAAGATAAAGGAATATATCATTAATTCTAGAAGAAAAACTGAAACTCCAAGTGGACAAAAGGGTAGATCATATATCAACGGACAAGAGCCCCCTTTATCTGGCGCTGCGGCCAGAGAATGGCCGCGGAAACGCGGCCAAAGCCATGTTTCCACAGCAAGAAATTTGAATTAGGGGGAGCTCTTGCTCCCCCATCTCCGTATATTATCCTATATCCTATTTTTTCCTATAAATACTTGTACTTGTGAAGAGAATTGTACACCACAAGGCTGAAAAGCAATTGAGAGGAGAGTTGTATGTGCTATATTAAAATGCTCTGATACCAATTGTAAGTTCACCTAGAGGGGGGTGAATAGGTGATGGCTAATCTAATGGTCACTTAATGCCAAATAATGCGGAAGTATAAACTATTATGACCTAAACTAAACTTTTACACTAAACACCACGTATAATACAAGAGTGTTGCCGAATTCCCCGTGAAGGGCTCTGGACAAACTCCTCTAGATTCCCCTTGATAAGGGTTGAGGTTGCCGCGTTGGCTCTCTTGGTTGAATACAAGTGTTAGCAAACAAACCCAAGCAAGTATATCAATATGAGCTCACAAGTTATCAAGCATATAAAGATTAACACAATAATAGCATGCAAGATATAAACAAGAGACAAAGAGAGAGAGCAATCGCAAACACAAGGGATTTGTTTCGAGGTTCGAGCACACTTTCTCTACATCCCCGCCTTCGACACACGAAGGATTTTCACTATAATCGATCCCAATGGATCACCCGGTGCCGCAACACCTACAAGCTCTCGGACTCCCTAGTCCGTACACACCGCAAGTCCCACAAGCTCGCCGAGGCTGCACCTCAAACCAAGAGTTCGCACCCGAACTCGAAACAACCGCGAACGCACTCGTCCGCCTCCTCAAGGAAACAAGTAAAGATCTCTTGGTGATCTAAACACTTTGATCACCAATAAAACTCTCACTACAACACTCCTATGGATAGATAACAATGGATAGCTCAAGTGTTTGTGTGAGAAAAATAAGGATGAGAATGGTGGAGGAAAAGTCAAAGAATCTCTTTAAAACACTCTTGATAAAACTCCCCTTTTGATTGAAAATATTAGCTCTCAATTTAGTGGAGAAAACTCTTTTAAGGGTAGGAAAAACTGGCTCTAAAAGTCTCCAAAATCTTCATCAAAACAGCCCCCAAATGGCCCAATTTATAGGGCTCCAAAAACTAGCTGTTGGAGGCCTGACAGAACTGTCGGTCGACCGCCCGGTCGACCGGCCAACGGTCATATTTCAGACCGTTGAGCCATCGGCCGACCGGTCAGTCGACCGAGGCCAGGATACAGAGAGCAAGTCTCTCTGTCCGGTCGGTCGCCCGGTCGACCGGGGCCTTTCCAGAGAGCAGAGCTCTCTGGACGGTCGATCGGGTCAGTCGACCGTCCCTCCTGCCAGAACTGGCGTGCACGTTTGTGCACGGCGATCGACCGTGAAGGTCGGCCGACTTCAAGCTGCGGTCGACCGTCCCGGTCGACCGGCTGAAGCCAGGAAACATAGTTAAGGGATTAAAAACTTGGTCTTTTTGGCTCACATAGAATCCCATAAAATCACAGAAAATCTACAAAAATAGTTTTATCAATATACTTTGATAAACAAACATGCTTGCACAAAATCAAGGCATGTTACAAATGATTTGGACTATTTTTGTAAGTTGAAAATATTGGCTTAAATGAAAAACAGTATTTTCCAAAACTGATTTTTCCAAAACTTCACCAAATACAAAAACAAGATATTTAAACTCTTTTGAAGCATAGTGGTATGGATATGATCCACTACACAAACATGGTGAAATATCTATGTTTTTGACATTAAGCACTAAACATGGTTTTGGATAAAAGTCATGCATATAAGAAATTCCAAAAACCAAAAAGTATTTTTCTAAAGTAAAAATCTTTTGTAAAAATAAAACTATCAAGAGTGTGTGTGTATATGTACTTGAGAAATCCACCAACTACTCTATCCTTTACATTTTATCTAAAAATAAAATCTTATACCTAGACACAAGTCTTGATCATGAAGCTCTTCACTTGAAGTCTTCTCATCTTCTTGACTTGGTCCAAACACGATCCAACGAGCTAGACTCCTCTTGAGTACTTGATGTGATCTTGATGCTCAATCTCTTGAATCAAACCGTGCTAGCTCCAAAACTTGACTTCAAATCCTTTGTTGAAGCTATGCACTTACTAAGATCTTGATCATAAATCTGTCACTAATTAAACACAAGATCATTAGTAAACATAACTACATGAGTTGATCATCATCAAAACTAGAGTGATGGGCCTTTGGGCCAACACTATAATGCGAGTTTTAGAGAAGATTAAGAGTTTTATAATGATGATTCTTCAATGAAATTCAATCTTCTTAATAAAGATCGTGCACTATTTCAGTCTAAGATTTGTCTACTTTTCTTTATAATTTCTGTGATATGATTCTTTTATTTTAATTCATGTTCTACTTTATGCTTTCATCAATGTCTTATGCATGTTATCTTCTCTTTTCAGTTACTAGTTCTTCTACTTTC
The DNA here is from genome assembly GCA_038442645.1 of Agave tequilana. Taxonomy (NCBI): domain Eukaryota; kingdom Viridiplantae; phylum Streptophyta; class Magnoliopsida; order Asparagales; family Asparagaceae; genus Agave; species Agave tequilana. The sequence goes on along the minus strand of JAVJIF010016241.1, from coordinate 92,976 downwards.
TTTGTTTCAACATCGTTCTGAGGGAGACGTCAAGGCGATAACAAAGAACCAAGTCTTGTGTCTATTCTGGGTTTCAACTGTCTCTTCCCCTTCTCTCTTTTTCTTTCTTTTTCCATCGCTTTATTCATTTAGTCTTTGTATTGGTAGTATTTTCTTCTTCTTTTATTTCATATTTTAATGTTTATAGAATTTTAACTCATAAAAAAAGATTCCAACTTTCATTCAAAGATTTTTCAACTAGATTAAAATTAAATTTAGATTTTTAAGAACCAGGTTAAATAAGTCTCTGTGGATTTGACCATTTTTTTGTCACTATATGATTCTTTCTAAAGATCCTAGTAAGATTAGCTTTTTCTATAATTTGTAAGTGGTTCAACAACAACGGAGTTTTCATGACTTTCAACTGCGAACAATTTTGGCACCGTTGCCAGGGACTTGTAAAAACTTTTTGTTCTTAAAATCAACATTTAATCTTTTTCTAGTTTTTATAAAAAATAATAAATAAATAATTCAAATTCAGAAAATTCTTTTTATTTTTCTTTACCATCCCTAAGATTTAATTTCAAAATTATCTTTTGTCGAGATATTACATGAACAAGTGGTGATTTGCATAAACAGGACGGAGCTTGCTTGCTAAAAAATTTGCATTGCTAAATTAAATCAAAAATTGCTTGCTTCAGAGTCATCAGATAGGTTGGTATTTTTCTAACTCTACCCACGAATTTCCTATCAATAGGGTTTTAGATGTGCTTTTGATTGGACTTGTGTTGCATTAGTGCATTCTGCATAAAAAGATCTTAAGAATTGTCCCTCTTGTATAAGGTCATGATTTCATCACGTATTCCTTGACTCAAAAATCACAATCGCATATAAGTTTTTTTTCAAGCTTGAACTAATTTAAAATCAATTAGAACTGCCCACTAGGATATCAAGCTCACTAAGTGGATCCATTGTGGGAATATTCCGGTGATTACTTTCAAGCTTTCGAAGAGCAACTTCTGTTTGCCCAAGGTTACAATCACCGTTTTTTGAGTTTTGATGATTACAAAACATTGTTCTAGTCATATTTTAGTGTTTAAGTGTGTTTCAGGGTTCTAAGGATCCATGATTTCTTCTTCCAAAAAGGAAAGTATTTTTGACTCAAGTCGATTCATTTTAGGTTCAAGGATTCACGCTATTTAACATCGCATATGGAGAAGCCCATTTGAAGACCTTGTAGTCACCTAGAACCTTTGTAAGAATTAGTTTGTTAAAGAATGAGGTTATGATAAGTTGTCTCAAGAAAACACACACACACTTTCATTTTCAAAATACGGTTTTTGTTTGGATAGTTGGATTAGGTACATGCCTTCTTGATATACATGTTTCCAAATATTTCATATTTTACATCTTGTTTATATCATGTATACCAACCCTTATAGCATGCTACTTAATCATATAGCCATTCAAAATTATTTTAAAAAATTATTCTAAGTTCAAAATTTTTCCTATAAAAATCTGTTTCAGGCCCTACGGTCGATCGGGCGGTCGACCGCATCTATTTCAGGCCTTAACGGTCGACCGCTCCGGTCGACCGGGCCTTGTGGCTTTGGCGTGCATGTTTGTGCACGTCTGCCGGTCGACCGGACCGGTCGACCGACTGACTGACCCTTGCTCTCGGGTTTTGTCGGTCGACCAGACCAGTCGACCGACAGAACAAATATCTGTTTTTGTTAGACTCTGGTCGACCGACCGGTCAACCTTGTCCAACGGCTAGTTGCCAGTCGACCGGGCATGTCGACCGACAGCTGCCAACAGCCCCAACAGCTAGTTTTCTGAGATTTATTTTTGGATTTGATTGAGATGTTTGAGTCAGCTATCTCTGAATTTCTGGAGACTAATTTCTGACCTATTAACCTAGTTTAAATGATGATTTGCTCATGACAAATCCCTACAAATAGTTGGCATTGGTCCCTTGTTAAATTTAAGAAAAATTCCTATTATTTTCAAGTTTACAAAAGAAAGAAAAGTTTTCAAAGCTCTCAATTCCTAAGTGCATTCTTGGTTAAAGTTTTTCAGTGGTTTTCAAGTTTTTTCTTACTCTTTACAACTGAATTTTTCTCACTTCACTTCTTGAGCCAAAAATCATTCCCATTCTATAAGGAGTTGTAAGAGAGAAGTTTGTGGTCTTTTTGATCACCTTGTTACTTGTTGTTCTTTGTGTTGAGATCCCTCTTGTGTAGGAGTTGGATTGGTGGGAGTTTGGTACTCCGGTCTTGTGTAGACCTCTTGTAATTTTCTTGGTGGATTTAGTGGAAATCCTTCACGGTGGTTAAGGCGGGGACGTAGAGCGGTGACTCGAACCTCGTAACAAATTCCTTGTGTTTGCGATTAGTTTCCTTATTGCTTTTCATTGCTTTACATTTCTATCTTGTGATATCTCTTACTTGCACTTCTTTATTGCACACATCTCATTTGCTTGCATTTTCGGTCTTCACTCATCTCAACAAGAAAGCAATTACGCGTCTCAAATTATATCTAGAGGAATCAAAGAGAGAAGTTCTAGAGCCCTTCATGGGAAATTCGGCTTCAATTTCTTGTTTTGAGTGACCGGTTGCATAATTTATTCATACTTGTTGAAAAAGATCATTAGATTAGCATTAACACCTATTCACCCCCCCTCTAGGTGTTTTTCAACTTCTTTGTCTTAAAAAGGATGACTTAGCCATTGTGGTAGCGCCGGCCTGGAGGGAGAATCAAAGCGCTTGTTTGACGGCTTTAACCGGTCAGCCCACAATCCATCTAACCCAGTTAGGAGCTATCTAACTAGAGAGAACTTATTCTCTAACGATTAGTAGTTAAAAAAATGATTACCTTCAAATAAAGATCATGATAAAAAAACAAATTGATTGGTTGAGTCATTGTGTGTGTAATAAAAAAAATAATATTCATCCATCCTTCCCCCTTCCATTATTCTAAAATTTGTTCCCTTCTCTCTCATGGTATATCCAAATCAAGATCTTTATAACTATTTTCATGATAGACCATCCCCTCATTCTCATCCACCATCCTCACCTCTGAGCTTTCATGACTACAGCCAACCCACTATCTCATCTGTTTCATCTCATCCTCCCATCTGGTGCTATCACTGTCAAAATTCATCTCACTCTTCAGAACAGTATCCTTCGATACGGTACTCATTAGGACTAGGTCAAAATAATTCGACACACTTCAAAGACCTACGAACAAACCCTATTCATCAAACTTTTATTTAGAAGGTTGGAGTTGTCCTCAATTTTCTTCAGATCAATCATATCAAAAATCTAAATCAAATTAGTCCTACACTGAACCATCACTTCCATATCAGGGATTTGATAATGAACATGAGGAATTGAAGAGTACATTAGAGAAGAGTTTAGAAATCAACCAACAGTCTATGCTAGAAAATAGTCAAACCAATTAGAAGTGTCGAGTCATGTGTGTAAATCACCTAGAGGGGGGTGAATAGGTGATGACTACACTAGATGACAAATAATGTGAAATTAAATTTACTTGCTAGCAACCTAGCAAATACCAATCACAATACAAGAAATACTTGCAAATAAGTAGACAATATAAGTGTGCAAGTAAGTTAAGAGAGAGTAAAGTGAACAGAGAAAGAGTAAGCAATCGCAAACACAATAATATGTTTCGAGGTTTGAGTCATTGCTCTACGTCCCCACCTTCAATACTATGAAGGATTTACACTATGATCGATCTCATTAGATCGTTAACCGTTACAAGTTCTCACTATAACTCAATGAAAAAAGTCCTCTCTTATGGCGCCGCAACACCAACAACGGAGCTCACTAGCTCACTTGAGGCCGCTACCTCTACAACTTCACAATAGAAGAAAATCAGTAATCTTCTCTTGATCACAAAAGGATCACAAACACAATCCTATAATCAAGATAAGGAGGTGAAACTCTTTGAGATTATGTAGTGAAAATAGCTTGTAAAGAGGTAGAGGGAAGGCTCAAGCTAAAAATCAAGAATGTGAAATTTTGGCTCAAAAGAAAATTTTTTAATAAAAAGACTAAAAAATTGATTAAATCTTGTTGCAAACTTGTAAAAATTTGTTCAAACTTGTTCATCAGTTTTTCTACAGTCCCACTATTTATAGGGATGAAAAATATGAGGAAAAATTCAAAGAGTCATTTGGAAAAGACAAAAAGAAAATAGTCGTTGAAAAAAATTAGAAGGAAATTCTTCTGTCGGTTGACCGGTCGATTGACCGCCAACGGTCGAATTTCTGTCTGTTAGGGATAACGATCGATCCGTCGGAGAGCAAAGTTCTCTGTCTGTCGATCGGGGCGGTCGACCGGGCCTAACCGAGAGCAAAGCTTTTGTAGTCAATCAATCGCACAGTCGACCGAAGTGCACATAATGCACTTGGTGCATGTCAGTCGACCGACAGAGTAATTCTACTTTGTCTACGGTCGACCGGTCGGTCGACCGTCTAAGGGCCAAAAGCAAGTTTTGAAGATCTTTTTGAAACCAATCTTTTTTCAACAAAATAAACTTTGTTTTTAAACATACAATATAGTTGTAGAGACTTGATAGAACCAGTGTGTGATCATGGATCAACACAAAACAATGTTAGAACTATATTTTGTAAAAAACACTTTTCTAATTCAAAAATTGATTATTTTAAACTCATTTTTCTGAAACTTGATTTTGAAAACGTTAAAGAGAATAGTTTTGAACTCTTTTTAAAACACTATAGGATTATAAGGGATATGTGTGTGTCAATCCCAAAAGAGCTATCAATCTATATCACCTTGGCTTTAACAAACGACTGTAAATCCTATCTAAAATGCTAAAAGCAAAAATACAAATCTTGATATAGTCTACTCTTGCAATCTTGATACTTGAACTCGTCCATGTGCTTAGGCTTTGGGATCGACATGTTCTTGGCTTCCAAACGTGTGAGTCTTGTGATAGTGCCGAAATGCAACAAAAAGCTAACCTGAAATTTTGCTAAAAGAAATTGTTAAAAACATAACTACATATATTTTGTTATCATCAAAACTAGGCTAATGGCCTTTGGGCCAACAATCTCCCTCTTTTTGATAATGACAAAACACATGGAGTTATCACAAATAATTTGAGAAGAGACTTCAAGTGAAGCTCCCCCTAAACACATGCATATATCAAATGTGACATATAGGTAAGATGCATCAATAAAAGTATATGAATAGGATATATCAAGTAAGCTCTATGTAACCCATCTATGCATACCAAGAATATATAATTACAACGATGTATGCACAAACGGTTTCCTTCAACCAACCAATAACCTCCAACCTCTAAAACAAGTGGTAAATGGTTGGTTTACGAAGGATACTCAAGAACACAAACACACTACATATCACACAAAGAAGATATATATCAAATATCAACAAAAAAATGAGATACATAACTTTTTAAAGACAACAGTGTATCATAAAAGAATATTGTCCATACAAAGGCTCATGCCAACCTCAAAATAAGTTCCAAACCATAAAAATAAGTACTATAATATAAAAACACATGTCCAAACACCAAATACTACATGTCCATATAAAAGAGTACATAAATAAAGACATAAAACTAAAAACTTCTAGATAACTCTACAAAATCTCTCTCCCTCTTTTTGTCATCAGCACAAAAAGGGGTCACTCCTGAAAGTCGGGATCTTCAGGAGGAGCTAGTGCCTCGGAAGGAGCTAGAGGAGGTACTCGAGTGTCAAACGGAGGACCGATGCAGGAAGAGGCTGCGTGTGGCCTCTTAGAAGAGGAACAGGCCAGACATTCCTAATATAGGCCTCATCAACGCACGTCTGAAGATAGCGAATGGATGAGCAAATATATTACAGGTCATTCTGAACTCTGTGCTCAACCCTTTAAAATTTGCGGTTATCTTCAGATCATGCTCACGAAGCTGAGCAGGGAGAGTTGTATATAGGTCAACAGAGGCTGAGGAGGCTGAAGAGGATCAGGGCAACAGCAGGAATGATAAGAGGGGCTGAGGAGCAGGAGGACACTTCCTAACATGTATTCTCTTGAAAAGAGTGTTGTTGATGTCAACAGATGGTTTGATGGATCGTTTAGCAGAAAGATCAAATTTTAATTGTTTGAAAAAGTCAAGTACTGAGCGTCCCAAATAGTAAGTGTCAGTTTGAGATCAGGAGGTGCTCAGAAACTATGAAGTCGATGATGAACTTAAGAATGTTAACTCTAATGCCTTTCAGAAGGCAATAGATCAAGAGGGGAGTAGAATTTCAAGCATGACTATATTCTCCTGATTTTGGTAGGACATTATAGAACACTAGCTTAGCTAGGACCTGGGCGGTGAGCGTGTAATACTTCACCTTCTTATTCCTAACTAAGGTCGGGTTATCATCATTGTGAAGTAAAAGAGATGCGGTGAGGGCAGATTCACCGTCAGGATATTCAAAATCATGTATATCAACATTATATATATCTACACCCTCACAGGAGAGATGTAGCAGATGGGCAAATCTATCTAAACAGATGTTAATGTCCGTGCTCAGAACCCTAGATCTAATATGATTGTTTTGAAAGGTCAGATTAGAGAAGAAATAATGCACAAGCTCAAGGTAGACAGGTTCCTTGATAGTGACTAGGTATTCTAGAGAGTTTTGTTCAAAATATTTGCAAGATTTAGGTACTCAAAATCAGCAAGCACAACAGTTCTACCAGAAATTACATGTTTATTATGGAGGATAGAAAACCTATGAGATGCATTCTGAGAAACATAAGGGTTTGATGAGAATTTGGGATGTTTACCCTTCTCAGATCTAAGCCTCTTAGACATGATAAAACTAGAAAGATAATAAACAAGACTTTGGCGTGAATTTAAGAAGAAATAAAGAAGATTTGGGAGATTTAGGGATTATATCTTGAAATTCTCCTTGAAAACAAGCAAATATAAATATTTGAGATGAGATCCAACAAATTTTATGAATTAATTTAAGTTTGGATGGGGTTATGGAGAGATGAGAGGAAGGGAATTAAGGAGGAGAAGAAGAGAGAGTCCGTGGAGAAGAAAAAGGTTAGAGAGTTGGGATTTTAGGGTTTTTAAAATGGGTAAAAACTCAGTAGACCTGACACCCCGTCGACCGCCCGGTTGACCAGGGTCTAACCGAGAGCATCTCGATTTCAGTCGGTCGACCGACTTAGGCCAAAAAAAATTTGTATTACAGGTTCCCTCGGTCGACGCCCGGTCGACTGGACCTATTCCAGGTCAACTCGGTTGACCAATTGGTCGATCGGGATTACCCAAAAATTAGTTTTAGAAAATATGAATTAAGGGCTTTTGAAAAATAAGTTTTAGAAAATATGAATTAAGGGCTTTTGAAAAATATTTTAACTTGAATATTTTTATGCATAAAACAGAGAAATAACACCAAAAATTTTATAGGCATGAAAAACACAAGAAAATGATATTAAAAGATTTTTTTATTATATTAAAAATATATTTTTCAACAATTAAATCATAATTAAGCAATTTAAAAAAGATATTGAAGCTGAATACCCTTAACGGGTTCTAAATTTTTCCTCGCCATTCCTCTAGATAAAGTTGAGGCGCGCAATTACTATCTTGATTTATTGCTTAAATATGGTTTAAATGTGATACTCAACCATAAGATAGATATACAAACAGAATACGTATATATGTAAATGAGCATATAAATTAATCTATGTACACATACATGAAAAGATATCTATCAATATGTGAGCATGGGTAAACACCATGAACATGGGCAAGCAATTCATGGGCTAGTAAAGAACAAAATAGTGTTAGCAGACTAGCTCAAGTATAAACAAGCTTAAAACAAAAAACAAAAAAAATTCATGTATTCATAACTAAAGCGTATTAACAAAAAAAAAGCTAGCTATTCCTATGCTTATATTGATCTAGCTAAAAATAAAATTTTCAAGTGGAGAAGTTACCACAAACCATAATTAATCTCCAAAATAGGTGCTTCTTGATAGCGATGCAATATGACGGTTGATCCTTTGAGTTTCGATGCATCCACCACCAAGGTACCATCTCCCCCTATATCTTGGAGGAGGACGACACACCTATATCAATCAAGTTTGATGTGTTCTTCGGTATCCAAATCTTTTTGGGTCCTACGGGGTTAGTACTTTCTCAACCCAAATATTTTTATTTAACATATTTAACTTAGCATACAAAATTTTCCTAAATGGACTTTGTGGTCGCAATGTGCACATGTGTACACTTTGTTATACATGAAAGCATGCTTATATTGATGTGTATGTGCATGTTATGCATATTTTTCATGGCGTGTGCGAGATGAATGAGATGTATATTTTCTTTGAGTTTTTTCCTTTGAAAACATAGAATTAAATTTGTTCATATCAAATGCACACTTTTTCAAAGTGATATCCAAAACATCAATACGTTTTGGATATCCAAAAATTTATTTTTGTTAAAAGCAATACTAAATAAGTTTATATTTGTCAAAATTCCTTTTCGTTTTCTCAAAAGAATTAGATAAGTCAATTTTCTCTTTAAAAATAATTTCTAACTTATTCTTTAAAAGGTCATTTTCCTTTTTCAATTTTTTATTTTGTACAAGAGAAATTTCATATCTATTTTGTAATTTTTCTTGTGCAAGTTCATCCATAGTTAAATCATCATCTTCTAGAGAGGTTTCAGGATTTATCATGTAAGTCTTCCCTCTGTTTGCCAGGAAGCAAATGTGTGTGGCATTAATCTCCTCTTCGGAATCTGTTTTTGAATCATCCCGATGGCTACCATCGCCTTCTTCTTTTTATTCACATTCTTGGAGGTGATGGCTTAAAGTGAGGGGCAATTCGCAATTAGATGGCCCGTCTTCTTGCAACGAAAGTAAGGACCCGTCTCCTCCTTCCTCTTTTTAAATCTTCCTTGAGGTCTTCCTCTTCAGAAGTTGCTTTGTCTTCCCTTCTTATAAAATATTTTGACCACTCTCTTAATGAGTATGGTAAAGTCTTAATCTCCATCTTCGGATGAATCTTCTTCGTCGATGGTGGAGGGAGTAGCTCTGAAAGCAATCGCTTTCTTCTTTGGCGTCTCCCTTTCTTCTCTCACCTTCATTTTCATCTCGTGGGCTTTGAGATTTCCAATGAAGCTGGAAAATCCATCTCCTTTTTATCATTGAGCTCCTTAAGGGTTATCGCCTTGATTTTTCAAGCTTTAGGGATAGCTCTAATGACTTTCCAAATTTTTTGGTCATTATCAATGGTATCACCTAAAAAAGATAATCCATTAGTAATCTTGGTGGACCGAATAAGCATCTCATCAATATTTTTATTTTCAAGCATGTAAAATTTCTCATATTGAGAACAAAACAAGTCAACTTTAAATCTCTTGACTTACAATGTCCCCGCATGAGTAATGATTAGATCAGTTCAAACCTCATAAGCGGATTTGTAGTTAATTATATGAGAAAGATCATCATCATTTAATGCTTGTGTAAGTGCATATTGGGCTTTAGCATTGGCTTCATAGTCCTTAGCGGTTGCCTCGGACCATGTATCCTCATCATTGTGAGGTTCAATAAATTCTTTGGTTATAACTTTAGCTATTCTAACCCCTACGAACTTGAGGAAGAGATTCATCTTGACCTTCCAAATAAGGAAGTTCAACGCATCGAATTTGGGTGGAGACTTGGTAGAGAAGTCGTGTGATGCCATGAAAACAAGTATAAGTGTACAAAAAAATATCAAATTCAATAAATGAATATTGACAAAAGAAAGGATCTCCCTAAGGTGGTTAAACCAAAACTAGGGTTAGGCTCCGATACCAATTGTAAATCACCTAGAGTGAGGATGAATAGGTGATGACTACACTAAATGGCAAATAATGCGGAATTAAAATTTACTTGCTAACAACCTAGCAAATACCAATCACAACACAAAAAATAGTTGCAAATAGGTAAACAATATAAGTGTGCAAGTAAGTAAAGAGAGAGTAGAGTGAAGAGAGAAAGAGTATGTAATCGCAAACATGATGATATGTTTCTAGTTTCGAGCCACTGCTCTACGTTCCCGCCTTTAATACTATGAAGGATTTTCACTATGATCGATCTCACTAGATCGTCAATCATTACAAGTTCTCACTAGAACTCAATGAACTCGCAAGTTCTCTCTCGCGGTGCCGCAATACCAACAACGGAGCTCACTAGCTCACTTGAGGCCATTACCTCTAAAACTTCATAATAGAAGAAAATCAGTGATCTTTTCTTGATCGCAAAAGGCTCACAAGAGCAATCCTATAACCAAGATGAGGAGGTAAAACTCTTTGAGATTGTGTACTGGAAATAGCTTATAAGGATGTAGAGGGAAGGCTCAAGCTAAAAATCAAGAATATGAAATTTTGGCTCAAAATAAAATCTTTTAAGAAAAAGACTAAAACTTGATTAAGTCCTGTTGTAAACTTGTAAAAATTTATTCAAACTTGTTCATGAGTTTTTCTACAGTCCCACTATTTATAGAGGATGAAAACATGAGGAGAAAACTCAAAAGAATCTTTGGGAAAAGACCCAAAAAAGACAAAAAGAAAAATAGCCATTGGAAAAACTCAGAAGGAAATCCTTCTGTCAGTCGACTGGTCGGTCGACCGCTAACGGTCAGATTTTCGACCGTTAGGATAGCGATCGACTGGCCTGTTGATCGTTTTTCCCAACCAGAGTGCAAAGCTCTCTGTCGGTCAACCGGGGCGGTCGACCGGGCCCAACTAAGAGCAAACCTCTTGCTGTCGGTCAACCGCATGGTCGATCGAAGTGCGCATAATGCACATAGTGAATTCGGTCGACCGACAGAGCAATTCTGCTCTGTCTACAGTCGACCGGTCGGTCGACGGCCAAGGGCCAAAAGCAAGTTTTGAATATCTTTTTGAAATCTTTTTTCGATAAAATTAAACTTTGTTTTTAAACACACAATAAAGTTCTAGGGACTTCAAAGAACCAGTATGTGATCATGGATCAACACAAAACAAAGTTAGATTATATTTTGTGAAAACACTTTTCTAATTCGAAAACCAATTTTTTCGAAACTCGTTTTTCTGAAACTTGATTTTGAAAATAATAAAGAGAATAGTTTTGAACTCTTTTTAAACATTATAGTATTATTAGAGATATTGTCTGTCAATCCCAAAAGAGCTATCAAGTTATATCATCCTGGTTTTAACAAACGATTATAAATTCTATCTAAAATGCAAAAAGCAAAAACACAAATCTTGATATAGTCTACTGTTGTAATCTTGATTTTTGAGCTCGTCTATGTGCTGAACCTCTGGGATCGAATGTTCTTGGCTTCTAAACGTTAAGTCTTGTAATGGAGCCGAAATGCAACAAAGAGTTAACCTGAAACTTTGCTAAATGAAATGTTAAAAACATAACTACATATGTTTTATTGTCATTAAAACTAGTGCTAATGGCCTTTGGGTGAAGGGCCTCTGGGCCAATAATGTGCTCGCATAGATATGCTTTTTGATTAGATAATGACTCATCTCAATCAACCTGCTTCAACCCCAATTACAGATCAAACTAAAAAGTTCGATCAGGGCTATCAAGTGAACCAATCGGATATACCACAAGAGTGCACATCACATGTTGACATAATTTTTGAATGTGTCCTCATCATTTCACTTAAATCAAATTAAAAAGTTTGAACAGGATGTTGAAGATATCCATGAGCTTGACACCCCATCTTGTCATGAGCCACCAATTGAACAATTTTTGATGATGATTCTATATTTTTGGATGAACTATTTAAAGATAATTTGGTAATGCAAACAACTTCTTTGAAGCATGTTAATCATAATATTGAGGATGCATGTGTGAATGATGAGCCAATATTTCTTGAAGAATTGTTTAAGGATGAGTGTGATTTTAGTTTTGAGAAGACATATGTTGAGAAACTTAAGTCTATAGTTCTCTTTGAGAAAAGAAAGCTTGATTTGAGTATCTTCACTTTTGACGAATCATCTAATAATCAATCTTTTGAAAACTGGGTTGAGATTAATGTAACACACAGAAAAGATCAAGATCAAGTAGATGATTTTAAAATTGACACACTTTTAGAGTCTATTGTTAGGCAACAAAAGGAATCTATTTCTCCTTCTGAATCCTTCACGGGATCACTATTTAAGATAACCATTGAGTCATTTGATGTACCTCGTGCATACTTTCTCAAATATCTAAATCAGCCCTTCTATTTGGATGAGAATAAGACTGGGTTGGATGAAATGCTAAAAGATGTCAAATTAGTTAAAATTGACATTCCACTCCTAAATGTGATTAAATAATTGTCTTCCTATGCCACATTACTCAAGAAATTTTGCTATTAAATTAGAAATCTTGGACATATATTTCAACATTCTTGAATGCACCATTGTCCCGCTTGAAGGACCACGCGAGAAAACTATTTAATATTTTTGTCTAACATTGGAAGGTCATACATAGAGATTGAGTGACATGTGGTTGTGTCTGGCTGAAGACATTAAACTTAGCGCTGGTGAGAGGCAACTTGGAGATGTTACTTTTCTATAGATAGTTTATTTTTATTTTATTCTTTATTTTCTTTTCTTTTCTAGAGTTTCTAATTTTTTTCTCTGAGGAGATTCTTTTTTTAGATTTGTGGGTGTGCCTTCATCTTTCTATTTACTCTCACTTCCTATTTCTTTTGTTAGCTTAGATGCTTATTGTAGCTCCCAAGGTACTATCTACCTTTCACCTTGTTCATTTTCAATGCTAGAACTTATCTTTCAATATCTTTTTGAATTTGCAACATGATTCATTACATTGAGCATACATTTTCACATTGAGGACAATGTCAAGTTTAAGTATGGGGGCGGATTTTAATATAGGTATTCTTCTTTTAAAAAATTTTGAAAAGAGAAACTATAATTTGACTTATTTTTGTAAGGAATTAAGTTCATCTTAAGGAATAGGAGAACCATAATTAGAATTTCTTATACTTAATCAAAATAAGATTATTTGTTTGATTCTAGGGCTAGGAAGAAAAATTAAAAAAGTAATTTAGTCTTGATTTCTGGATGAAATATGCATATTTTATACACTTACACACTTAGGGTTAAAAAATGAAGATTCTTATGCTTTATTAAAAAATAAATAAATAAATAATATATATATTAAAAATCCTCCGATTAAGCTGGGTATTTTGCCTCATAAACCATAAGTATTCACGCCCAAAAGTGGTCCATATAATCAATAAAAACCCTATTTTTGTGGCCTTGTTTGATTGAGTCCTTAAATCTTTGGGGTGTTTTCTCACCCAGTGTCCTAAAGTCGTCCGGTTTGGGAATCCCGATCTATGGCCCGTTACATGACTAACTTAGAAAGCCTAATAAAACTAAGGGATATCACCACAAAAAATATGGAAAAATAACATATAAGAGTTATAGTAGAAGATCCTTAGTCAAATATTCATGATCATCAAGATGCATATGACTTAGGGTCAAATAATAGGCTAGATAAGAAATACAGTTTGACTCCTAAACCTTGATTGATAACAAATTGTTGAATAGAGACTAAGCCTAAGGATGAATAGTTTGGTGCTCCTATAACTTATAAATTGCTTAATTTTTGCAAAAATATTTCAATTATTTTCTCTTCTTTTTAAAATGAATTTTCAAAAATACTAACAATTTATTTCTCTTTCTTTATGAAATTTGTGGGTGTAATCCACTAAAAATTCTCAAGAGACAAAACTCATCCTCTAGGAGTAACCTAGAAATTTAACGGTTTGTTACATGCTAGCTGCAACCATGATTCCTACGAAAGTAAGTTAGGTTAGGTCAACTCTAATTTTCTTTTTATTTGTTTTGCTAGGGGACAAGCAAAAGAAAGTTGTGGGGTGTGATTGTACACGTGCATTGCATATTTAGTATCACATGTGTCATATTTTTTATTTATTTTTAAATAAAACTCTACTATTTAATGTATTTTCATGTCTAGTGGTATGTATAGTAATTAAGGAAGAAAAGAAAGATTGACAGAATATTCAATTAAATCCAAAATTTCAAAAGATCAAGCAAATCAACGGGGATCTATTCAAATCCAGATGTTTTAGAAGCTATTTAATCTGAAGACCAAATGTATCAAATAAGATAATACCAGTCAAAATTCAAAAGTAAAAATGGATTTCTAAAGACCCAATCGGTTTCATTGAAGATAAAGGGATATATCGTCTATTCTAGAAGAAAAACTGGACTTCAAATGGATAAAAGGATAGAGCGTACATTGATGAACGAGAACCCCCTTCCTCTGGGAGCCAGAGGATGGTCGCCGCGGCCAAAGCCGCGTTTTCGCGGCAAGAAATTTTAATTAGGGGAGCTCTTGCTCTCCCTATCTCTGTATCTTATCCTATATCCTATTATTCCCTATAAATACCTATATTCATGAAGAGAACTATACACCACAAGGCTAAAAAGCAATTGAGAAGAGAGCTTTGTGTGTTGTAATGCGAGTTTTGTAGAAGATCGAGAGTTTTGTAACAATGATTCTTCAATGAAATTCAGCCTTCTTTAATAAAGATCGTGCACCGTTTCAGTCTAAGATTTCTCTACTTTTTTTATAATTTCTGTGATATGATTCATTTCTTTTAATTTCATATTCTACTTTATGCTTTCATCAATGATCTCATGCATATAATCTTCTCTTTTCAATTTCTAGTTCTTCTACTTCTTTGTTTTCAGCATCATTTGGAGAAGGGAGACGTCAAGGCGATAATAAGGAACCAAGTCTTATGTCGATTCCAGATTTCAACTGTCTCTTCCCCTTCTCTCTTTTTCTTTCTTTTTCCATTGCTTTATTCACTTACTCTTCGCATCGGTCAGTATCACTTCTCCTTTTATTTTGTATTTTTAATGCTTATAGAATTTTAGTTTATAAAATAAGATTTCAACTTTCATCCAAAAAATTTTCAACTAGATTAAAATTAAATTTAGATTTTTAAGAACCAAGTTTAACAAGCCTCTGTGGATTCAACCCTTTGCTTACCACTATATTATTCTTATAAAAGATTCTAGTAAGATTAGATTTTTCTATAATTTGTAAGTGGTTCAACAACAATGGAGTTCTTCATGACTTTCGAGCTGTGAATAAATGGAAGTCAGATTCCCCTTAAAGAGTTCTAGAACTTCTTCTCTATATTCTTCTAGATTAAGAGTCGAGGTGCTTAATTGCCTTCTTGCTGAAATAAGTGAAACCAACAAGTAAGAATGATGAATATGATACAATCAATGAATAGTGAATACAAAAGAAGAAAAAACACAAGTGCAAGCAATAGCAATAAAGTAAGAGCAGAGAAAAGCTATACAAACACAAGAGATTTGTTTCGAGGTTCAAGCATAAATCTCTACGTCCCTGTCTTCACTGCGTGAAGGATTTCACTATCCACTAAGAATCTTTCAACAAAGGAGCCTCAACAAGAAACTATAATGGTCTACACAGGACTGGAGTACACAACTCTAACTCTCAATCCTCTATACAAGAGGTAGCACAAAGTCAATGAGGTTTATAAGCTCTTGGTGACCACAAAGATCACAAACACTCTCTTTTACAACTTTCTATAGTATAGAATGAGAAGTGAAGCTCAAAAAGTTTGTGAGAGAGAAAATTCAATTGAAATGAATAAATATAAGAGCTAAAAACTTGCAGAAATTAGTTTGAGGATGAGAGCATTTGAAGAAGGAAAACTAGAAATTTTTCTCTTCTGAATAAACCTGAATTTTCAAGTATTTTCCCAAAAACAATGATAATAACTTTTCTAAACCTCTCCCAATGAGCTATATATAGGCAAGTGAGCCTATCAGGTCATTAGAAGGGAGATTAAGCCCAAAAGGAGAAAAAATACCCGTTGAAGAATAAGATAAAAGTCCCAGATTTTGAAAATTAGTCGTTATTTTAGCTTTGCCAGAACATCGGCCGACCAGTCGATCGACCGATAGTTCAAAATATTGAACTAGCAATTAGGCATCGGTCGATCGGCCAGTCGACCGATCCAAACTGAGACATGGGTGTGATAGCCAGTCAACCGCTAGGTTGGTCGGTCAGTCATCCGATAAACGTGCATAACATGCACAAACAATCTCCCAAAAATGGCCACCCGGTCCGGTCGACCGACCTTACCTAAAACACAGTTTTCAGATAATTTTTCAAACTCATTTTAAATATTTTATATTAGTTTAAAGAGTGTTGTAATACATAGGCTATGAGATATATGACAGAAATAAGATATATAAATTTGAAAAAATATGAGACATGTATCAAACACCAAACTTTATAAAATACCAAAACGAGAAAAATTAGATATGAAAACTTGAATTTTAAAAACTAGTATTTTTGTATGTGAGACTTCTTGCGCATCAATTCTACATTCTATACTTTAACAGACTATTTTCTTATATAGGTTCAATATGTTTCAATTTGCCTTCAAGCAATCCTCAAGTGGACTTCTTCAAAACGTTAATCTTGATTGTCCTAACTTGAATCTCATTCTTGAGTAAATTTGAGACTTTAAAATCTTTATTTTGAGAGAAAAAAAACTTTGAATCCTCTTGAACCCTAAAAGTACTGAAATACTTGAACTTTATTAGTACCAAAAATATTCATGTGGTTTGTAATCATCAAAACAAAAATGAAAAGTGTACCTTGGGTCAATAATCTCTCCCTTTTTGATGATGACAAAACACATGAGTTATCAAATACAGAAAGCTAGGAAAGCTTCCCTAAAATTACTACCAAGATTAAAGAATCATGACTAAGTAATATACCAATTGAAAAATTAAATCATGTGTATATCTAATAAAATGGTCAATGATGAATCAATATGCACAAACATGCCATCCTCCTTCCATGCCCCCTTCCACAAAAACATTATGCAATGAATAATAGATCAAGACATTACATATAAATATGGAATAAATGAATATATATAAGATAAAAGCTCATTATACCAAAACATGCTAATTTTTCAAAAACTATTTACATATAACAAAAAAACGATTCTACAAGCTTCATATAAAAACATTAATAGATTAATACTTCTCCCCTTTATAATATTTCTCCCCTTTTTTATCATACATCAAAAAGGAGTAAAATAAGATACCAATATTAAACAAATACAAGTAGTAATATGAGAAGAAAACTGGATAAACAAACATGGAAACTAATTTTGAGAGAGACAAATGAAAATTTTCAAGAATCCATAATGTAAATATTCAACTCATCACAAATGAATGAAAATCTATTATAATCAAGAGATTTAGTAAAAATGTCCACTAATTGAAAATCAGTAGAAATATAGTCAATTTTAATATCTCCTTTTTCATAGTGGTCTCTATGAAGGTGATTTCGAATCTCTATATGTTTTCATACTATGTTGATTTGCATTTTTGGTCATATAAATGGTACTAGTATTATCATAAAATATTTTGATATGATCATAATGCAAATCATAATTAAGGAGAGTATGTTTTATCTAAAAAACTTGTGCACAACAAACCCCGGTCACAACATACTCCACCTTGGCGATTAAGAGGGCTATGAAATTTTGTTTCTTGAAACACTATGAAACAAGAAAATTTCATAGAAATTGACAAGTTTCACTAGTACTCTGCCTATTCACTTTTCAATCGGCATAGTCCGCATCCGAAAAACTCATCATTGAGAATTGGCCGGTCATCGGATACCACAAACTCATTCCAATAATACCCTTAAGATATCTAATTATGCATTTTACAGCAATTAAGTGAGATTCTTTAGAATAAGATTGGAATCTAGCACATAGACTCACACTAAACATAATGTATAGCCGTCAATAAAACAAGCTACCAATCATGCTACGATAGAGTTTAATGCCAACGTTTTTACCTTGTTCATCCTTATCAAGTTTAGTTGTGGTAACCATGAGTGTCTTACAAATCCTTGCATCTTCAAGCCCAAACTTTGATAAGTTCTCTTGTGTATTTGACTTGGTTGATGAAGATTCTATCACTCTTTCACTTGATTTAGAGTCCAAGGAAGTAGTTGAGTTTTCTCATCATACTCATTTCGAACTCTTTCTTCATGCATGATTCAAAATCCTTACAAGTTTTTCATTAGTAGATCCAAAAATGATATCATCAATATATATGTGTTAGGATATCATTATCTATATGCTTTGTGAACAATGTAGTGTCAACTTTGTCTTTAACAAAATCATTTAAAATAAGAAATTTTGAAAGTTATTCATATTAAGCTCTTAGAGCTTGTTTTAAATCATATAAAGCGTTATCAAATATGAAAACAAAATTTGAACGTGTAGAATCAACAAACCCGGGGGTTGTTCAATATACACCTCCTTTTCGATAAAATCATTCAAACATACACTTTTAACATCCATTTGAAAAAACTTGATGTCTTTGAAAGATTCAAAGGCAAGTGTCATCTATATGACTTCAAGCCGTGTTACGGGTGCAAAAGTTTTCTCAAAATCAATATCTTCAATTTAGGTGTACTCTTGGGCCACTAATCTAACTTTATTCCTAATAACATTTTTTGACTCATCCAATTTATTCCTAAAAATCCATTTAATGCCAATGATTGGCCTATCATGGGACCTAGGAATAAGGTGCCAAACTTAGTTGTGCTTAAATTAATTGAGTTCTTCTTGCATTGTAAGCAACCAATATGAGTCGCCCTCGGCTTCGAGGATGTTCTCGAGTTCAATATGACAGATGAATGCATAATGGCCATAAATTTCATGGAGTTTGGAGCAAGTGGTTAGCCCCTTGGATACATCCCTATGATGAGTTTGTAGCATATCTCCAATCCTTTGGAAGTGGCTGAGGTGGCCACTTTAATTTCTTAAATTCACCATATTCATCATCCTTAGGTTTGTCTTTTTCTTGCATTGGTGAGTCTTTCAATGATTTTCTCCATGTCTTCACCAGAGAAATCAATTTCTACAATATTCTTCACCTGTGCATTAGATTCCTCAAATTGACATGTATAGAATTTTCAATAGTCAAAGTTGACCCATTGAAAATTCTATAAGCCTTATCAGTGTGTGAATATCTAACAAATATAGCTTCATAAGACTTGGCATCAATTTTTCAAAATTTTTTTAGTGTTCAAAATAAAACATTTACAACCAAAAAACTCTAAAAATATGAAATATTTAATTTTCTCAAATAATAAATCTCAAAAGAAGTTTTAAAAGTGTTTTTGTAAAAATAAACTCTATTGGATATGTACAATAAAGTGCTTACAACCTTAACCCATAGATATTAAAAGAGTTCGTATTCACTAATCATTGTCTTAGCCATTACTTGAAGAGTACGATTCTTCCTTTCGATGACCCATTTTATTGTAGAATTCTAGAAAAAGACAACTCATATGTAATTCCATTTTCTTCATAATTGGTGAAAAAAGAATAGTTGATGAATTCACCACCTATATCACTTTTTATGCGTAAAATTAGAAAATTCTTTTCTTTCTCAACTCTTTTTCTAAAAACATGAAAATGAGAAAAAGCTTCATCTTTAGTTTCTAAAAAGAAAACCCATGTATATCTTGAGAAATCATCAACAAGAACAAAAATAAAACGGTTACCATTAAGACTTTTAGTTTTAGTTTGACAAAACAAATCATGTTGATTAACTCTAATGGCTCAAATGTCATGATATCATTGACTGCTTTGAAAGAGAATTTGGTTTGTTTCTCATGTTGGCACGTATCACAAATGTGATCTTTTTCAAACTTCAAATAAGGAATATCCTTCATCGATTTTTTAGAATTAATTCGGGATAGATGGTCAAACATAATATAGCCTAATCTCCTATGCCATTATCAAGAATCTCCATAAAAGCGTTTAAATAAGTGGCACTGCAATACAAATTAAACATATCAATCATGTAAACATTGTTTCCCGGAAAGGATACAAGCATTTGTTTTCTTATCTAAAATATCACAAGTGAAATGATCAAAAATAACTTTAAAATATTTGTCATAAAGTTGGCTAATGCTCAAGAGATTGTGCTTGAGACCTTCAACCAAAACAATATTCTTAATTAAAAGAGATAAGCCAATTTTGATATTACTTGTACCAATGATTTTTCCCATTGAATCATCTCCGAAGGTGATGGTGTCACCTTCATGATACCTTGATAGCATTGTGAAATTATTGATGTCTCATGTCATCTGCCTTGAGCAACTGCTATCAAGGTACCACCGCTCCCTACGTCTTGGAGCCTTGATGCGTACTTGCATCTATTAATAAAGGTGTTGACTTTGATACCCAAATTTTCTTGAGTTCTAGAGTGTTAGTCTTACGAACTTAAACATGATCATTTGAAATATTAAGTCTATTCTATTATAACAAAACTTGGCCAAATGGCCTTTGCAGCCACAATAGGTGCATGAGTAGACCTTTGCATATAAAAATACATGATGCGTGTGAACATGATGAGCATGTGTAGCATGAGTATGTGAAGTCTGTGTGGCATGCTATGCATAATGATGTGTGTGAGCATGTGAAAAATGATGAGTGTGATTTTTTTTGAGTTTGCCTCTTAGAAAACATAGCGTCTAATCTAACTTTGTCAAACACACAATTTTTTAAAATATAGATCAAATTATTAATTTTGTTTTTTCAAAGTAGATATCTCATTTTCATCAATAATGAGAATTTTTGCTTTGCAAGAGATTTCATGTGTATCAAAATTGTTTTGTGTCTTTTCAAGAGTGGAAGACAAAATTTCTTTTTCTTTAGAAATAACAACAAATTTATTTTCAAGAAGTTATTTTTCCTTTTATTTTTAAATACTTTTTTTAAGAAAATCAACCCAATTCATCCATGGATAATTCACATTCATCAAGACAAGATTCGGATGTTACCTTGGATGTGTTCTTATTAGCCATGAACACACATTAGTCGTATCTACCTCTTCTTTGAATTCACTCTCTATGCCCCAAGTAGTTTTCAAGGCTATCTTTTTGTAGGGCTTCTTGGAGGTTAGAGTTTGTTTTTGGTCTCCAGGCAATCGGTAATGATTTGTCCGAGTTTTCGGCAATTGTAAAAAATAATCTTCTTGTCCTCCTTCCCTACTCTCTTCTTCTATTATTGAATTTATCCTTATTGTACTTCTTCTAATATTCTTCACAAGAAGGAATAAATCTTAATCATCTCCTTGGTCATCATCTTCATCACAGGAGATGGTAGGAGCAGATTTGAAAGCAAGTAATTTCTTTTTTAGTGGTGCCTTCTCTTCTCTTGTTTTTTTTTTCCATATCATGGGTCTTGAGGTTGCCAATAAGATCAATGAGCTTCATTCCTTTTTTATCATTGAGCTCCTTCATATTGTGGCTTTGACTTCTCGTGATTGTGGAAGAGCGCGAATGACTTTTCTCATTTTTTGATCATTATCAATAGCATCACCTAAAGAAGCATGACCATTAGTGACTTTAATAAATGATCAGGACGGAAGCACTTTAAAATGTGTGTTTTATAAAATCAATGAAAAACTTGTATGTGCTACTGTTCCCACGATACTTTCGTTATAGCATTGGCTCAACGGGTCGAATCCACAGGGACGGGGGACAATAGAAGCATTAACAGTTCTTATTCACGTGTTATATTAACAATTTCTTCTTTGTAAAAGAATGATAAAAAAGATAAAGAAAAGAAATACAAAAGTGATAAGGGAGAAGATGATGAAATGGCAATGTGAAAATAAAAGAGAAATGATTTTGAAAACAAAAAGAAAATGAAATAAAAGTGAACTAAGAGGATGGTAAAACAACGATAGAAAAAATGATAAAAGATTTTGGAATTAGTATTTAAAACAAGATAAAAGAAAACTCATGGTTACTAACTACTAATTGCTCCACTAACCATGTAACCTCTTAGTGATAGTTGCCTGATTGGTCACTAATGTTGCATATTTAATGTCACATTTCCTTACTTATTTTAGAATAAAAGCCTGCATTGTCCTAATTATTTGTCTAATTTATTTGCAGGCCCAATCCTTAAGGAGATGAAGAGAAATGAGCCCAAAAGCCCACCAGAATTCTGAATTAAATCAGAGTTAATTCGCACACATAAAATCAGGGCAAAATCAAGAGGTTGAAACCGGTTGAGAAGAATCCTCTCAGAATCGATTGGTTAAAGCCAAGAATCCAAGGCCATTTCGTCAGAATCCAGAGCTCAAACGACAAAACCAACAAAGGATAAAGCCAGAAGAAGATCCCGGGATGACCCACCAACAGGGTGTGGCCATCTGGCCACACCCTTGCCGCAAAAACGCGGCAAAAGCCGCGTTTTTGCGGCAATCCTGGGGAGTTACGGGGAGCGTGAACTCCCCCGACCTCCCCGGGATCTTGGTGGTTGGGTATTTGCCTATAAAAGGCCATTATCTGTGCTGAAAAAAGGAGGCCAATGCAGAGTTAGGATTTTTTAGACTAGTTTTTCCATTTTGTAGTTTAGTTTTTACTTTTATGTAACTTGTATGTAGCTTAGGGTAGATGATGATTCATGTAAGTAAGAGAGAGAGGCTGATGTTGAGAGTGACACCGATGTACTCCTCCTCCTTTCTTTCATTGTCTCAGTAAGCAATAAAGGTAAACTTTCATTTATGTTCGTTTCTTTACTTTCCTTTTCTTTCGCTTTGCTTTTTGTTTTCCTCTTCTACTTCACCTTAGTTGTATGTGTTGAGTCTACAAGTGAACTCCAAAGCAAGTACACCGATGCTACGTGAGAGCCAGCGATAGTTCATGAAAGACGTTCTCCTCTTCCAAGCTCGCATCACTTCGTTCTTCTTATGCTTGACGATATAATGTGCACGGGGACCGAGCTCGAGTTTTTGATCTATGCGTTGAACGCCTCCGAAGCAAAAAGGTAGAACTTGCAAAAAGGTTTCCAAGTAAGTCATCACTCAATCTCGGTAAGTATCTCTTTACTTTTCTTTACTTCTTTTCTTTTCTTTCTTAGTTTCGATCACCAACCACTTCTTCCAAATCGTTTTCATTCTTCTCCACTTCATTGTACATAGTCGCTTTTCATCGTTTTCTGATTTCCCACCTTCTTCCTCTTTCATATTCTTCTAACTTTAACTATAACTTTCTTTTTCATTTTTATAACTTTAAAACAGAGAAGAATCTTCGCTTATTTTCATAAGATTTCAATAAAACTGTAAACGCTTCCATCGCAAACCCTCCTTGTGGATCACGACCCGCATTAGCTACTTGCTATAGCGGAAGTATTGAGCACTTGCACATTTCCTTTCTTAAGTTCTATAATCTCGTATTTTGTGTGCAGGTTTAGCCTCAATCAAATTTTGGCGCCGTTGCCGGGGAGGGTAAAACGGTCTTTATTGAAATCTGAATTTTTATTGCAAATTTTTGAGAACTAAACGAATTTTCTTCTCTGTTGCAGGTTATAGGTTGAAGAAAACAGGAACTTTGCATTGCAATGACATATAAGTGGACCTGGGCCTCTGCTCTCGAAAGCAGAGACCAGGATCCCTCCAAATTGTCGTAAAATCCTGGCTTTTGCCGCAAATTTGCGGCAATAAGGAGTGAACTACTGATCATTTTTCTGCAGGGTCTCTGATTCTGCAAAATACTTCTGCTGCATTACTTAATTCCCTGTAATATTCACCCTATACCTGCTTAATAAAGTCAACAGTAAAAAATTGGTTGTAATCGTTAAAAGTTGATTAGACATTTGCATTTTAGGCACGTGTCTTTTTAATTCCTTTATTTTTTACTGTTGAAGAGTGCTGGAGTAAGGTATGTTTGCATTGCATCTAGAATAGGACTATCTCTTGGTTGATTTATATCGCTTAGAGTGCATCTTATTTATCTTATACACTTGCACAAAAACTGATCTTAAGGGCACCACCCAATAATAAGATAAGGTGGGGATTTAATCACCCTTCCTTAGCCCAAAAATCAGAATCCAAGCACTCACTAACCCAAGCCTAACTTAAAATGAGTAGACGTTGGCCCTAAGGACATCTCGGACTCAATTAGGAGATTATCCTAAGGGGGAAAGGTGTTGGAACTTGACTCTTGCCAAATCAGTTTCTAGGAAAGGGATTAAGGGCCGAAAGCCCGAAGGTTGGTGGTTATTTAATTAAGGAACGTCTTTTGACGGAAAACCTCCCACCAACCTTGCCCTGACCTGGCTGATTAGCTTGTGGTCAAAGTCTACATTAAACCTCCTGTGGACAGTCTAACCAGTTAGGAGTCGTCTAGGTCTAGGTCTACCCTAACTTAGGTTAGAATTTTTCTTTCTTGTTTGTTTATTTGTGTGTTTTTCTTTCTTTTGTTTGTATTCCATTGTGTGATATGGCTTATAATAATAATTTTTCCAACTATAATAATAATAATCCATATTATACATCAAACTCTTTTTCGGATATTACCAACCCGGCATATCATGACTTTAACCAACCTAGTGTGCCGGATTGGTCTTATCCGAATCCATATAACCCATGTCCCCCATCGTATGACTATAATTTCCATAACGATTTCAACTCTTCACAGAGTCAGTGGGGATTCACCTACCCCGAGTCCAATTTTCAACCACAGTGTCCTCCTTCTCCACCTAGTCCACACTATTTTCAAGAGTCATACTCAGTTCCACCAGTCCAAAATAGAAAACCATCAATTTTGGAACGGAGTATGCGTGAGTCCAAACAACAATCACAAAATCTGATGGACTCACAATTTCAATACCACTTCCAAAACAACTCTTCATCTTTTCAACAAGACAATGAACCAATCAACTATGAAAAGATGCTAGAAGCCATGACTCATGCTCAAAATGCTAGAAATCGTGACATAGATATGATGGTCGAATCTCTACGTTCCCACCATCCTGATGTCACTTACCATTCTGTTAGAGCTGAAGAGTCATGTTGTTTTGAAAATCAAAATTCTATTTCAGAACAACCATTTGAACTTGCCCAAACTCCAAATTTTGAAAAAGATATTGATAGTTTGGCTAGTTTTCCTTTTCCTGAAATAGAACTTAAAAATGATTATGATCCTGAACCCCAACTTAGTGATTCAATTCTATTTCCTGATTCGATTATGACTCCGGTATCTTCACCTGACTTCAATCTTTTCCCGGAGTCAACATTGGATCCTGTACCAATTCATAAAGAAATTGAATCACCCATCTTTGAGGATCATGTTGAACTTGACCAACTTTACAATTTTGAAAATCCCATGGATAAATTGGCAAGTTCTCCAATTTTTGATATTGAACTCAATGAGATATGTGACCTAGATTCTCACATATGTGATCCAGTTCAACTTTCTGAATCAATATTGACTCCTGTTGTGTTACCAAACTTGAGTAATATTTTAGAGTCAGTTTTGATTCCTCCACCTATCATTCCTGAACTGGAATCACCCACATTAAGTCACATTCCATTGTTAGAAAATACATGTGGACTAGAGTTTCAACTTCTTGACTTGGACCCGCTTCTTGAACCAATTTCGACTCCTGAACCTTTACTTGACTTAAGTCACCTTCCTGAGTCGGTATTAGTTCCTGTCCTTCCTGAGTCCAAGTCAACCGTTCTATCATTTCATACTCCATTCTGGGACGAGGTGGTTGACAAATTTGACTCCGAAATTAGTTATGGAATATGGACATTAGATGGGGTTAAATATTTAATAAAGATCCTATATGGATACATCTTTTTAATGGGTTATATTAAAGTAATTTCTGGTGGGTTCCTCCGAGACCCAAGAAAAGTTGATTGGGCCGCGTTTCGTGGACCAATCAGACCACCACCGGAACCACCACCTTAAGGTAACATTTTCCTTCCCTTTCGTCTTTTTCATGCATCTATGCATTAATTCATACATTGAGGACAATGCATGAGATAGGTGTGGGGGAGGGTCTAACATAACTTTTCTTTTTTTCTTTAAAAAAAAAAAAAAAAAATTAACATTTTTCTTTACTTTTAAAACTTTTTGAAAAATAGAAACAATATTTTGACTTATTTTTGTAAGAAATTAAGTTAATTTTAAGGAATAGGAAAATCCAAATTATGATTTCTTATACTTGGTCAGAAGAAGATTATTTGTTTGATTTTTAGAGTTAGGAAGATAATTTGTCAAAGTAATTTGGTCTTGATCTTTACCTGGATGAAATATGCACACTTCATACACTTACACACTTAGGGTTCAAAAACAATGATTCTTATGCCTTATAAAAATATATATATAAAAAAATAATAAGTCTAATTATTGATTAGCTAGGTGCTTTGGCCTAAGCAAGCCTTAGTATTTATGCGAAAGACAATTAGATAAGTTTGAAAAAAAAAATGAATAAGTCTAATTATTGATTAGCTAGGTGCTTTGGCCTAAGCAAGCCTTAGTATTTATGCGAAAGATGATTAGATCCTCTGATTAAGCTGGGTATTTGTGCCTAATAAAGCATAAGTATTCACGCCTAAAAGGGATTCATATAATAAAATCCTTAGTTTTGTGGCCTTGTTTGCTCGAGTCCTTAAGTCCTTGGGGGTGTTTTCTCACTTGGTGCCCTAAGACCGTTTGGTTTGGGAGTCATCGATTAGAGGCTCGTTACATGGGCAGATTAGAAAGCCTAATAGAACTAAGGAATAATACCACAAAAAAAAAGAAGTAAAAGTATATATATAAATAAGTAAGGCATAAGAGTTAGAGTTAATGAACCCTTAGTCAAAATTTTCACAGTCAC
Source organism: Agave tequilana (assembly GCA_038442645.1). Classification (NCBI taxonomy): domain Eukaryota; kingdom Viridiplantae; phylum Streptophyta; class Magnoliopsida; order Asparagales; family Asparagaceae; genus Agave; species Agave tequilana. The sequence goes on along the minus strand of JAVJIF010016241.1, from coordinate 66,196 downwards.
AAGGTGCATATGACTTAGGGTAAAGTAATAGACTAGATGAGCAGTACAATTTGACTCCTTACTTTGATTGATAACAAATTTTTGAATAGAGACTAAGTTTAGGAATAAAAAAATTCGGGTTTCCTATAACTTATAGATTGCTTAGATCTTACAATCATATTTCAAATATTTTTCTCTTTCAAAATGCTTTTCGAAAATACTAACTCTTTTCCTTTCTTATGGATTTTGTGGGTGCAATCCGCTGAAAACCCTCACGAGACAAAACTCGTCCTCTAGGGGGAACCTAGAGGTTTAACGGCTTGTTGCACATGCTCAGTGCAATTGCGTGACCTGCGAAAGTGGTCCAATAATCCTTAGTATAGTTTAGTTGTTTTGCTCGAGGACGAGCAAAAGATAGGTATGGGGGTGTGATTGGTCACTAATGTTGCATATTTAATGTCACATTTCCATACTTATTTTAGAATAAAAGCCTGCATTGTCCTAATTATTTGTCTAATTTATTTGCAGGCCCAATCCTTAAGGAGATGAAGAGAAATGAGCCCAAAAGCCTACCAGAATTCTGAATTAAATCAGATTAATTCGCACACATAAAATCAGGGCAAAATCAAGAGGTTGAAACCGGTTGAGAAGAATCCTCTCAGAATCGATCGGTTAAAGCCAAGAATCCAAGGCCATTTCGTCAGAATCCAGAGCTCAAACGACAAAACCAACAAAGGATAAAGCCATAAGAAGATCCCGGGATGACCCACCAACAGGGTGTGGCCATCTGGCCACACCCTTGCCGCAAAAACGCGGCAAAAGCCGCGTTTTTGCGGCAATCCTTGGGAGTTACGGGGAGCGTGAACTCCCCCGACCTCCCCGGGATCTTGGTGGTTGGGTATTTGCCTATAAAAGGCCATTATCTGCGCTGAAAAAAGGAGGCCAATGCAGAGTTAGGATTTTTTAGACTAGTTTTTCCATTTTGTAGTTTAGTTTTTACTTTTATGTAACTTGTATGTAGCTTAGGGTAGATGATGATTCATGTAAGTAAGAGAGAGGCTGATGTTGAGAGTGACACCGATGTACTCCTCCTCCTTTCTTTCATTGTCTCAGTAAGCAATAAAGGTAAACTTTCATTTATGTTCGTTTCTTTACTTTCCTTTTCTTTTGCTTTGCTTTTTGTTTTCCTCTTCTACTTCACCTTGGTTGTATGTGTTGAGTCTACAAGTGAACTCCAAAGCAAGTACACCGATGCTACGTGAGAGCCAGTGATAGTTCATGAAAGACGTTCTCCTCTTCCAAGCTCGCATCACTTCGTTCTTCTTATGCTTGACGATATAATGTGCACGGGGACCGAGCTCGAGTTTATAATCTATGCGTTGAACGCCTCCGAAGCATAAAGGTAGAACTTGCAAAAAGGTTTCCAAGTAAGTCATCACTCAACCTCGGTAAGTATCTCTTTACTTTTCTTTACTTATTTTCTTTTCTTTCTTAGTTTCGATCACCAACCACTTCTTCAAATCGTTTTCATTCTTCTCCACTTCATTGTACATAGTCGCTTTTCATCGTTTTCTGATTTCCCACCTTCTTCCTCTTTCATATTCTTCTAACTTTAACTATAACTTTCTTTTTCATTTTTATAACTTTAAAACAGAGAAGAATCTTCGCTTATTTTCATAAGATTTCAATAAAACTGTAAACGCTTCCATCGCAAACCCTCCTTGTGGATCACGACCTGCATTAGCCACTTGCTATAGCGGAAGTATTGAGCACTTGCACATTTCCTTTCTTAAGTTCTATAATCTCGTATTTTGTGTGCAGGTTTAGCCTCAATCATTGCCTCACATAGATCCTTGGCCATCACTAATCCTTGGCTTCAAGAGATGGAACAAAGTATGGCTCATAACATTGTACTTCTACATTCAAATAACACATCCATACCACACAACAAGTTGCAAGTTACTATTAGATCATCAAAATGGTTAGAGGTGAGAATAAAATAAAGTTAGTATTTGCAAGTTAGCAAGTTAGTGGGTTAGATGTTAGAAATGTTAGAATGTTAGAATCCATTATCATGAGCCATCAATGACTCTTGTAAGAGCAAGGCCTTGTAGAGGCTACTAGATTCATGTAGATTATCAAGTAAGGCGTTAGATGGTTAGGGTTAGTAGTTAGATTGCCATGAGAATAAGAAATTAGCCAAGCATCATGTAAAATATGGAGAAGATTACAATGGAGAAGAAAGGAGACACCTTTTATAAAGATTGTCACCATCTATTACCTCAATCTCTCTCTTACTCTCTCTAACTCTATCTGCCCTAATACATGATCTAAAAAGAAAACAAAATACAAAAGAAGGAAGAAGAACACCTACACTACACTAAAAGATAAAAACCTAGCCTAATTCCCCATCTGCTTGTGTTTCGGGCCTCTACAGGGCTATTTATAGGCAAAAGAGGTTTCTAGAAGACGAGACGGGGCCACGCGTCGAAGATCGACGCGTGGACCCACCACATTGCCGCGAAAACGCGGCATTTGCCGCATTTCTGCGACAAAACTAGGGAATTAAATCCCTAGTTTTGGCGACGTGTTCCCGTCACTTCTAGTTGAAAAACACCTAGAGGGGGGGTGAATAGGTGTAAGTGCTAATGTAGGAACTAAATGCGCTAAATGCGGAAGCTAATGCAAATTTTGCAATCACACTTAATACAATCAACAAGTGTAGCCGAATTTTCCGTGAAGGGCTCTGGACTAACTCCTCTTGATTCCTCTTGAATGGGTTGAGGTGCTATGTGAAGCTCTTGTTGATTAAGTACAAGTGAGGCACACACAAACAACCAAGCATATACAAGATATAGCAATGTGAATTATGCAAGGCAATATAAGCAATATGAATAATATGAATGAAGTGAAAGATGCTATGCACAACACAAATAGAGAGAGGGTTAGAGAGATAATAGATCAAACGCTAAGACAAGATATGTTTCGAGGTTCGAGCACCTTTCTCTACATCCCCGCCTACACCACCGTGTAGGATTTCCAATCCACTATCTCCCACCGAGAGAACCTCTACCGAAGAGAATTTGTTACAACTCTAGGAGTACCAAACTCCTCTCTCAAACAATCACCTCACAACCGAGGGGTAGGCCCGTAGCCAATACAACAACCACAACACCTCTACCGAAGAGGGTTACAACAAACCTCCACCTCACACTTAAGGGAGAAACCAATCACCCGATCACCTCTACCTAAGAGGGATACACAAAGAATAAGGGTGTTTACAACAAGTGGTTCCAAGACCACAAACTCAAACTCTCTTTCTTTTTCTCTTTTTCCACAAAACAAATGATCCTAATAGATTAGGATAGATGATAGGCTCAAGTGTGGAAACTAGGTGTTTTTGGAAACAAGCAACAAAGAAAAACTACTTGGGAAATCTCTTGTAAAAGATAGAAAATGAAAATCAATACAATCTCCCAAAACCCTAATTTTCTTTGATTTTTCAAAAACCCAAAACAATAAAGATGAGAAGTTTAAAGCCCAAAAACTCTTTTAAAAACTTGTTTTAAACTCTGAAAAACTGGGATTTTTTCTCTTGTAAAAATCTTAGCCAAAAACCCAAAGAGATGGGGTTTATATAGGCCAAACCAGAAACTAACCGTTAGGCTAATGTGGCAGCCTGTCAGGCTGACGGTCGACCGGCCCGGTCGACCGCCAACGGTCAGAAATGTGACCGTTGGACAACCACGGTCGACCGGCCCGGTCGACCCAAACAAACAGAGAGCACTGCTCTCAGTCCGGTCGACCGTCCGGGTCGACCGTCCCAAAGCTGCCAAACGTGCACAGATTTGTGCACGTCGGTCGACCGGCCCGGTCGACCGACTTCAGCCAAGTCGACTAGGTCAGTTGACTTAGTCGACTGATTGAAGCCTGGAACAGAAAACTGGGTCAGAAAAACAGTTTAAAAATATTTTGAAACATCTTTTAAGTCTTCTAAAAATCCACAAAACTTGTTTTAACATTTTATATTAAAACACAAACTTGTGATAAAAAATTTCAAGACATATATCAATCCTATCAATTCATTTTTGAGTCTTGCAAATTTTATCAAAAACAACACTTGTATTTTTATCAAACTTGATTTTTCAATACATGAATAGGATAGTCAAAATAAGTTTGTTTAAGAAGTTTAAGCATGCATGTATAAATAGAAACCATCTACTATACATATAAACAAATTAAACTTGTTTTGATCTACTATTCATGAAAACCAATTCCAAAACATGAAAACGTGTGTGTTTTGTGTACTTGAGCATATCAACTAAACTAAGCTTTACAAATGGATTTAAAACACACTATCTAAACTATGATACCTAAGTCTTCTTGATGATCTTCATCTTCAAGTTGACTTGCTCCAAAACTCCATCCATGGGCTAGGCAAAGTGTGATCTTGAAGCTTTGGCCCTGAAATCACTATGAAAAAGCTTCTAAACACCTTTGTTGAAGCTAATCACCAACTAATATCTTGGTTAAAGATCTGAAACTTAAACAACACAAGATTATTAGTAAACATAACTACATGAGTTAATCATCATCAAAACTAGGGTGGAAGGCCTTTGGGCCAACAATCTCCCCCTTTTTGATGATGACAAAACTCATGGAGTTATATATGCATGGATTAAAGTTAAGCTTCAAAGAAGCTCCCCCTTAACTCATGCGAAAACAAATAAACAAAAGATATGCAATGAATGTACATAAACATGTATGCATCAACATGCATAAAACACATAAACATGTTCTAGAAGCTCTAGTTACCAATTAAATTAATAAAACATTAACAAAAACACTAGATGCTCTAGATACCAATAAAACTTAATATATGCAAAAACATAAGTATGCATATATATAAACCAAATTATTCTCCCCCTTTTTGTCAATCATCAACAAAGGGGTAAACAATCAAAACAATAAATAATAATGAGGGGTAAAAATCTTTCTCCCCTTTTAAGTCAATCAAAACAATAAAACAATGTTCTCTCCCTTTTTGTCTAAAAACAAAAACAAGGTCAATAAGGGGTGACTTTAAACAACATGATATCAATAGAAAAATATGTCAATGAAGCATCTTGATACCAATAGAAAATAAATAAAGATCAACAAATGTTATATGCTATATACATTCATGAAGAGGAAGACGTTAAGTTAGCTTCCCTACACATATGCATTACATGAAGGAAGGATGTTAAGCCCTAATTCACATAACACACATTATGTAATGCATAAGAGGAGATGTGAAGCTCCCCCTACACACGTGTACCACATAAAGAAGAGATGTTAAGCTCTTCAATACAAGATACACTCATCATGAATCTATATGTAGAAGAGATGTTAAGCTCTCCTTGCATATAGTCAATACAAATCAAAACTTTTGAATATTTTTTCTCTAAACAAAATTTTTAGATACCAATTTAAAACACAAAACATCTTGATATCAAAAGATAGTATTTTTCTTTTTAAGTCATATAAACAATTGAAATGACTATTTTCTATCATAAAGTAAGGGAGTGGAAATACAAATACCAATTGAAATATGAAAATCGAATTTTCTCCCCCTTTATGAAATACCAACACAAACTATGCATAGGCTTGAAATAAGATACCAATTGAAAACTAAATCAATTGAAATGAAGTTGAAGCTCAAGCTCTAGCATAAACAAAATTTGTGTGAAAAATTTATATCTTAAGCACAAATAAAACAAGTATATGTGTATGAACTAGAATGAGTACCAATCACCAATAGATGATACCAATTAAAAATATACATACACAATAAACATATGAGTATACAAAAAGATCAAAATGATACCAATTGAAAAAGTTCAATGATACCAATTGACATAACAATAAAAGCATGGTATAAACTCATATTACTAATCCTCCCATCTCATGCACAAGTTTAAAAAGATTTTCAAAATAAACATACAAGGCATGGACTCCCATCCAACCTCCCGTTAAGGGTAGGGGTTTTCAAAAATAGGTTTGAAAATAGAGTACGTTTGAAAAACTCTACCATGATGAAGAATACAAACTAGTTAAAATGGAAATTTTTGTTAACTAGTATGAAATCCTTCAAGTAAGGAATAAAACAAAATAGTTTTCATGAAATAAGAAATCCACATGAAAATCAACACTCTAATCCAATTAAGCATAATTATGACTCATGAAAACAAAACATGAGCAAGCAATAAAAGTGAGTGTACAAATACAGTGTGAATATCATAATCATGAAAATTTTCATTAAGCTCAATTATTCCTTTAAACATGAAAACATGAAAATATGAAAATCACCTAAACTATTTAATCTTCAAGGCATATGTATGTCTAATACAAACTAAAGTATACATACATATCCAAAACATAAAGAGTCCACAATTTTATATATGCATGAAGGCACGTGGCTCAAAAAGGATAAACATGTATATCTAACAGTTTGGACAAGATAGACATATACATGAAGTTAAACAATTAAACACAAAATCAAGAAAAACTAAATCTTCATCAAAACAAATTTCATTTCATGGTATATGTATGAATTGTCAACACAATAAGTATACATACATATCCCTAAACACAATTGAGTCCATATATAGATTTGCATGAAAGGCAAATGACTCAAGGGGTATACATGTATATCTTAGAGTTTGGCAATAATACAAACATATACATGAAGTGAAAACTCATAAAACAAATCCAAAAATGGAATACATGTTTGAAATGTATGAATCATCAAAACTAGACTATACTAGCACATCTAATGGGTTCAAATAAGCAATCAAGCCCAAACATATATAGATTTATTTGCGGCCCACTATATGCACAAGTATAAATCCTAGTCTTAATGAAGACTAACATCTAAACAAGTAATCTTAACATGGAGCATCAAGACAAAAATCATCATGATAAAACTAAAACATGATTACTATGTAAATTCACATGTATTAGATTCATGATGTACATTATAGCTTAAACAAAAGTGAGAACACTAAGTATGGGTTCATATAAGCATGTGTGTCTCAAATACTATACATGTATGTCAAGGATCTAATAAACATGGTATTTATATACTAATCCATAGACAATGAAACATGCTATAAAACATCAAAACATGCTAAGAAAGATAAACATGAAAGCATGTAAATATAAGGAGTTAGAGGTTCGATACCAAAACCAATGAGGGCACCGCTCTAGTTCTCCAAACAAAGGTGGTCTTCTCCACCAAATCTTCCCTTGAAAGTGATGTATCCAATTGATTTCCTTTTAAGTCCGGAATGCATCCACTCCAAGGTGTTATCACTCTCACGTCATGTGAGAGCCCACACCTACATCAAAAATCTTAGGGGTGGTCTTTGGTACCCATACTCTTTTGGGTCCATGGGGGTTAAGTCTCATTTCTAACCCAAACAAAATTTTTTGCTAAATTTACATCATGTAATCTATCAAAGCAAAATTTAACAAGGTGGCCCTTACGTCCACAATGTGTACAAGTGTACACATGAGCATACTTGTGATGGGTGTGTCCGTGTGGAGCATGTGTATGCCGTGGAGGGTGTGCATGCATAAAGGATGGAACTTGTTTCTTTCGAAGCAAGGTTTCCAAACGTGAGTGGTTCATGGCACATTGGCTCATAGTGGAGCCCAAACAATCTACTCTCTTCTTTAACATACAAATATCATCATTAATCTTAGAAGAAGAGGTACATGCATTAGGTAAACTAGATGAAGAAGCTACACTAGCATGACAAACATGTGCATCAATTTTATTTTGCAAAACTTCATTTTTCTTTAAACAAATTTCTAAATCCTTTGAAATAGAATCAATTTTTATTTTCAAAGAATTATTTTCTTTTACAACAAAATCAACTTTAGAAGATAAATTTTCATTTTTCTTCAAAATAGCATGGCAATCATTTTTAGATTTTAAAAAATCATTTTCTTTTAGTGCAAGGTCTAATTTAGATCTTAATGAATCCCTTTCATTATAGACCTCAACCTTCTCTTGCAAAACATTGTTAAGTCTAGAATGCAAACTCTTATTTTCTTGTTCAATTTCTAGACTTTTCTTTTTCAACAAATTATATTTTTCAATAATTTTTCACATACAATAGATAGTTCTTCATTCAAGGCATGGGGATCAACATAATCATTTGAAGAACTAGCACAATCATCATTATCTAAGTGGGGATCCGAAAGTACCTCAAGAGAGTCATTCCCTTGGACCATTAAGCATTGTTGTGGCTCGGATTCTCCACTAGATTCCTCTTCTTGTTGGATTTGGACTTGAAGCTTGGAGGTGTTGGTGGTTGTTGTCAACTTGTTCCACACTGCAAAAGAGGAATCAAGATTAGAAACATGCATAAGATATTCTTTTGAAAGTGTGCTTCTAATGGCCTCAAGGGCTTGTGCATTGGCCCCTATATGATTGCTATCACTAAGGAAGGATTCCTTGGTAATGGCAAGGTAAACTTTATGACCTAGGGTTTGTAAATAAACAGTCATTCTAATCTTCCAAACATGAATATTAGAAGGGTCAAACATAGGTGGGGTCATGAAGGCCATGGTAAACTATATGAGTGTGCAAACAAGCAAATGCAAACAATAGATTAGCAAGCAAATGGATCTCACTCCTAGGATGTTAAGCCTAATATCAGGAGCACTTGCTCTGATACCAATTGAAAAACACCTAGAGGGGGGGTGAATAAGTGTAAGTGCTAATCTAGGAACTAAATGCGCTAAATGCGGAAGCTAATGCAAATTCTGCAATCACACTTAATACAATCAACAAGTGTAGCCGAATTCCTCGTGAAGGGCTCTGGACTAACTCCTCTTGATTCCCCTTGAATGGGTTGAGGTGCTATGTGAAGCTCTTGTTGATTAAGTACAAGTGAGGCACACACAAACAACCAAGCATATACAAGATATAGCAATGTGAATTATGCAAGGCAATACAAGCAATATGAATAATATGAATGAAGTGAAAGATGCTATGCACAACACAAATAGAGAGAGGGTTAGAGAGACAATGGATCAAACGCTAAGACAAGATATGTTTCAAGGTTCGAGCACCTTGCTCTACATCCCCGCCTACACCACCGTGTAGGATTTCCAATCCACTATCTCCCACCGAGGGAACCTCTACCGAAGAGGATTTGTTACAACTCTAGGAGTACCAAACTCCTCTCTCAAACAACCACCTCACAACCGAGGGGTGGGCCCGTAGCCAATACAACAACCACAACACCTCTACCGAAGAGGGTTACAACAAACCTCCACCTCACACTTGAGGGAGCAACCAATCACCCGATCACCTCTACCTAAGAGAGATACACAAAGAATAAGGGTGTTTACAACAAGTGGTTCCAAAGACCACAAACTCAAACTCTCTTTCTTTTTCTCTTTTTTCACAAAACAAATGATCCTAATAGATTAGGATAGATGGTGTGGAAACTAGGTGTTTTTGGAAACAAGCAACAAAGAAAAACTACTTGGGAAATCTCTTGTAAAAGATAGAAAATGAAAATCAATACAATCTCCCAAAACCCTAGTTTTCTTTGATTTTTCAAAAACCCAAAACAATAAAGATGAGAAGTTTAAAGCCCAAAAACTCTTTTAAAAACTTGTTTTAAACTCTGAAAAACTGAGATTTTTTCTCTTGTAAAAACCTTAGCCAAAAACCCAAGAGATGGGGTTTATATAGGCCAAACCAGAAACTAGCCGTTAGGCTGATGTGGCAGCCTGTCAGGCTGACGGTCGACCGGCCCGGTCGACCACCAACGGTCAGAAATGTGACCGTTGGACAACCACGGTCGACCGGCCCGGTCGACCCAAACAAACAGAGAGCACTGCTCTCAGTCCGGTCGACCGTCCGGGTCGACCGTCCCAAAGCTGCCAAACGTGCACAGATTTGTGCACGTCGGTCGACCGGCCCGGTCGACCGACTTCAGCCAAGTCGACTAGGTCAGTTGACTTAGTCGACTGATTGAAGCCTGGAACAGAAAACTGGGTCAGAAAAACAGTTTAAAAATATTTTAAAAAATCTTTTAAGTCTTCTAAAAATCCACAAAACTTATTTTAACATTTTATATTAAAACACAAACTTGTGATAAAAAAATTTCAAGACATATATCAATCCTATCAATTCATTTTTTGAGTCTTGCAAATTTTATCAAAAACAACACTTGTATTTTTATCAAACTTGATTTTTCAATACATGAATAGGATAGTCAAATTAAGTTTGTTTAAGAAGTTTAAGCATGCATGTATAAATAGAAACCATCTACTATACATATAAACAAATTAAACTTGTTTTGATCTACTATTCATGAAAACCAATTCCAAAACATGAAACGTGTGTGTTTTGTGTACTTGAGCATATCAACTAAACTAAGCTTTACAAATGGATTTAAAACACACTATCTAAACTATGATACCTAAGTCTTCTTGATGATCTTCATCTTCAAGTTGACTTGCTCCAAAACTCCATCCATGGGCTAGGCAAAGTGTGATCTTGAAGCTTTGGCCCTGGAATCACTATGAAAAAGCTTCTAAACACCTTTGTTGAAGCTAATCACCAACTAATATCTTGGTTAAAGATCTGAAACTTAAACAACACAAGATTATTAGTAAACATAACTACATGAGTTAATCATCATCAAAACTAGGGTGGAAGGCCTTTGGGCCAACACTAGTACCTTCTTGGAATACTTGGATTCTGGTATTTTCGCCCGGATATTCGTCTGACGTGTTTAATGCATATTCTAGAAGCTCCCTTACTTGGCCTCCAAGAAATCCGAATTTAATTACCCAAAAATGGGATTAATTAAGCTCTTATTACCTTTTTACCCTCCTTATCTTGATTATTTGCAAGAGAGACAAAAACACAGTTTAGACCGATATTTTTTCATAAATCAGCAGGAAAATGTGATATAACAATACAAAATTGTAGACTAATCACACCCTCACACTAATCTTTTGCTCGTCCCGAGTAAAACGAGAAAAGAAAACTATATTACAAATGTTATTACACTACTTTCACAGGTGACACGATTGCACTGAGCGTGTGTAATAAGTCGTTAAACCTCTAGGTTACCCCTAGAGGAGGAGTTTTGTCTCCTGCGGGTTTTCAGCGGATTTCACCCACAAAATCCATAAAGAAAAGAAAGAAAAGAAAAAAAGACAAATGTTAGTATTTTGAAAACATATTTTAAAAGAGAGACAAGTTTACGAAATATTTTTGCAAAAATATAAGCGATCTAAGATCATAAGTCCACTAAAAATTATTCTCCCTTAAACTTAGTCTATATGCAAGATCTTGTCTTCAATTAAGATAAGAATTCAAAATTGGATTTAATACTTTATCCTTCATAAAACCTAGATAATCTGAACTTTGTGATAGTGAAAATTTTTTGGATTTCAGCTCCAACCATCAAGCCATTTATATATATATATATATATATATATATATATATATATATATATATATATATATATATATATATATATATATATATTTCTTTTTCTCTTTATTTTTTCCTTCCTTAGTTTTCTTAGGCTCTCTAGTTCACCCGGGTGGTGAGCCTTTAACTGATGACTCCCAGACCGGACGGTTCTGAGGGCACCAGATAAGAAAACATCCCTCGGGTTTAAGGGCTCGAGTAAACAAGGCCACAAAACTAAGAGGGATTATTTGTTCCTTATTACCACCGTTAGCCGTGAATAATCATGCTTCTTGAGACATAGTTATCCAGGTTAATAGTGATCTTTTTTCTTTATAATATATATATATTTCTTTTTATTTATTTTTGCTTTATGGCATTTTAGGTCTTTGTTTCCATCCCAAAAATGTGTAAGTGTGAAGTGCATACTATCTAAGGCAAAAAATCAAGATAAAATTATCTCTCCAATTTATCCTACTTAGTCTATAATCTTAAACAAGATCCATTACTTCGACTAGATTTAAGGTGTCATAATTAAGGCTTCCTTAATTTCTAAGATCATCTTAATTTTCTTTAAAATAGATCAAAACTTTGTCTCTTATTTCAAAAAGTGTTTAAAGAAAGAAAAATCCTTTAAAAAAGGGAAGATTTCTAAAAGTATCCTAAAAGAAGTGAAAAAGAAAGAAAATCTAAAAAACTCTGTTAGTAAACCCTCCCCTATACTTATCTCATTGATTGTCCTCAAGGCATCGTGATGTATGTATGCATGAAACAAATAGAGAGGGAAGGAAAAATTACCTCAAGGTGATGGTTCCAGTGGTGGTCTGATTGGTCCATGAAATACGGCCTAATCCAATTTGTATGGAGTTCGGAGGAACCCACCAGAAACCTCATAATACTACCCATTAAAATGATGTATATATTTTTGACTTTTATTATGAATTTTACCCCATCTAATTTCTAAAATTTCAAAATAATTTTAGAGTCAATTTTATCAACACCTTTGTCCCAAAATGGAGTATGAAAAGATGGAATGATTGATTTGGACTCAGGAAGTACAGGAACTAATACTGACTCAGAATTTGACTTAAGTCAAATAAAGGTTCTGGAGTCAAAATTGGTTCAGGAAGTGGGTCCAAATCAAGAAGTTGAAATTCAAGTCCATATTCATTTTCCCATATTGGAATGTGACTTTCTAAGATACGTGATTCAAGTTCAAGAATAATAGGTATGGGAACCAAAACTGACTCTAAAATGTTGCTCAAGTTGAGTAACAAAACAGGAGTCAATATTGATTGAGGAATTTGACTGGATCACAAATTTGAGAATCTAGGTCACATTCCTCATTAAGTTCAATTTCATAAAAATGAGAACTTGCCAATTTATCAATGGGACTTTCATAAGTATGAAATTGGTCAAGTTCAATTATTTGATCATAAAAGATTGGCGATTCATTTTTATGATGGATTGGCACAGGATCTAATGTTGACTCGGGAAAAATTCTGAAATCATGTAAAAATACCTCAGTCATTATGGAATCAAGCAGTGAAATTGAATTATCAAGTTGAGGTTCAGGATCATATTCATGCTCAAGTTCAATCTCAGGAAAAGGATAACTTGCTAAAATGTCAATGGGATTTTCAACATTTGAGGTTTGGTCAAGTTCAGATGAATGTGCTAAAATTGAATCTTGGTTTCCAAAATGACAAGAGTCCTAGATCAGATCAATAGAGTTAGGAATATCTAAATTGGTCAAAGGTTGATAAGATAGAGTTTCATCATTCCTATAAATGCTAACCAATTGACTCAAATGTGTTTCCAACTTATTGATTACTGGGCAGAAGATTTTTGAAATTGTAGCGCGGACTCCTGCAAGATTTTTATACTCTTTTCTAGATGTGATGTTCTTCAAGTGAATGCTCTAGAAAAGAAGTGTAGGGATCTTGGTTTCTAAAACAACAATAGTCATGGGTCAAATTGATAGAGTTAGAGATATCTGGATTGGTCAAAGGTTGATAAGAGAGAGTTTCATCTTTCTTATAAATATTGCTTAATTGACTCAATTGTGTTTCCAACCTATCAATAGATTGAGAAGAAGAATTTTGTAATTGTAACGCAGACTCCTGCAAGATTTCTCTTCTCTTTTCTAGATGTGATTTTTCTTCAGTGAATGGTCCAGAAAGGGAGTATAAGAATCTTGGTTTAAAAAGATAGTGAAGATTGTGAGTCCAACATATTTTGAGATTGAAGCTCAGACTGTTGGCCCAAAAGGTTACACTCTCCATTTGTTTAGAGTTTTGATGATAACAAACAAATAAGTGCTATTTGGTACTAATTAGTTTGTTTAGATAAGTTTCAGGTTAGTACCATATTTGGAGCCATTACTTAGCTACTGCAAGAATTTCTAGTTCATGAAGTAAAGAAGGCTTTTTGCACATCAAGGAACATAGAAGAGAAGGCTCTAGTAAGGCATCGCATGGCTCAAGACTTCAAGATTGCTCAAGATAATTTATTAGATTTGTTTTTAGTTTAGAGTTTTGTTAAAGAATAGTGAATAGGTTTGAAGCTCTATCACACACGTTTTTGCGCACATCTTGTTTCCAAACACATTTCCTATAACATGTACAAAAATAGTTTGTATACAATCTTCAACCTACAATCTTACTTTGATTTACCTATTCATGTGTTTTAAGTTTTGTGTTTTAACAAAACTTATTTTTGGAATTAATGACAAAAACTATGATATATATATGTTTCATGTATATAGGATTATATCCATATACATCATGCTTCAAAGTTTAAATATCATGTTTTTGTATTTGGAAGAGTTTTGGACAAAACGTATTTTCTATTCAAAATCCTAGTTTTAGAAAATACAGTTTTTGGTTTTTGGTAAAAATGATAAGAGATAAAAATAGTTCATATTGATTGATATTTGAGCTAAACCTTTTACCACATGTTTATATATCAATGCAAAATGATAAAACTATTTTTGGTGATTTTTAGGAGTGTTAAAAGATTTTTCAAAATATTTTTAAAACTATTTTTCTGAACCAGTTTTCTGTTCCAGACTTCATCCAGTCGACTAGTCTTCTGAGAAGTCGACTTGGCTAGAAGTCGGTCGACCGGGTCGGTCGACCGACGTGCACAAATCTGTGCACGTTTGGCAGACTTTGGACGGTCGACCGTCCCGGTCGACCGGGTCTGAGAGCAGAGCTCTCTGTTTGTTTGGGTCGACCGGCTGGTCGACCGTAGCCTGCAACGGCTATTTTCTTTGAACTAGCGGTCGACCGGGCCGGTCGATCGAGCTAGCCGTTTGAACAGTAACAGCTAGTTTTGTGAGCTGGTTTATTTTTGTCCTTTTCTCACTTAAGTATGTTTAAGTGGCATGTTTTGGTTCTAATACTTTCTGATTAGCCTTAAATATGTTTTATCTCCTAACCCAAGCCCTCTCCTATAAATAGGGGTGTTTAGGGAGAGGTTGGTTACTAGAAAAATTCTCAAAATTTCCAAAAGTTTAAGGCATTCAAAAAGACTTGGTTTCTTGGTTTTTGTGCTGAAATTCTCTCTCATTTTCTGAAGTGTTTTAAGAACTCTCTGATTTCTTTTTCTTTTCTCCTTACACACAAGAGCTTCATTCCTACTCATTATTCTCTAAGGACCTTTGTAAGGGAAGAGAATTTTGTAAGAGAGAGTTTGTGGTCTTTTGACTACTCAGAGATTGCTTGTACTTGAGATTGTGAAGTTGGGTACTCCGGTGTATTTGTGACATCTTTGTGATAGTGGAAGTGGTTGGAATCCTTCTGGGGAAGGCGGGGAAGTAGAGCTGGGTGCTCGAACCTCGATAACAAATCTCGGTGTTTGCGTTTGGTTTACTTGCTCTTATTTCTTACTCTATTTTCATTGCTCTTATTACTTGCTCTCTACATTCATTGCTATATTCACTTGCTTTGTGAGATTGTTGCTTCATAATTTTTAAATTGTGCATTGATTAGTATTATCACCTATTCACCCCCCCTCTAGGTGATTTTCAATTGGTATCAGAGCTTGGACTCTAGGTTTTGGCTTAACATCCATAGAGAGATCCTTAAAATTTACTAATCAACATTTGCATTCCATTTGTCATTCACTAGTAAACATGGCCGATAACATCAAAACCCCTCCTAAATTTGATGGACTCAACTTCCCTATTTGGAAGGTTAGAATGACTATCTTTTTGCAATCCTTAGGTAGCTTAGTGGCTAAATCATTGACCAAACCCTATGTTGCACCCATAGTGATGAGAGCACTTGGACCGACTTCAACTTTAGAGAATATGAGGCTAACTCCAAGGCCCAAAATTCCCTCTTAACCGCCTTGAATGAGGATGACCTTACACGGGTAATTCATTGCCAATCCGCCTATGAGATTTGGCAACATTTATTGGTCACACACGAGGGGACTTCACAAGTTAAGAGAGCTAAGATAGATCTCTTAAGGTCCCAATATGAATCCTTTAAAATGATTGATGAAGAATCTATTGATTGTATGATTACTAGATTTACTAAAATCACAAATGCTCTTTCTTCTTTAGGTGATGACATCTCCAATGACCAAAAGGTGCGAAAAGTGATTCGGGCACTTCCTACATCATGGGAGATCAAGACCACCACCCTAAAAGAATTGAACGACAAGGATGAGATGGACCTCATTAGTCTCATTGGGAACCTAAAAACCCATGAGATGGAAAAGAAAGCAAGAGAAGAGGCCGTTCCACTAAAGAAGAAATCCTTATCCTTCAAGTCTTCATCCACTCTTGAAGACGATGAAGAAGATGAAGAAGAAGATGAGGAGCTATCACTAGCAATGTGAAGAGAATGTACCAGAGGAACAAGCTCAACTTTCGAAGGAAATTTGAAGGCAAAGAGGAGAGGAGAATTATATGCTACAATTGCCGAAAGCCCGGACACATCATGGCGGATTGCCCGGAGTTCAAGAAGAAGATGACCTCCTCTTTCAAGCCAAAGAAACCGGAAGAAAAGAAAGCGTACAAGGCAACTTGGAATTCAGAAAGCGAGTCCGAAGAAGAGGCGGATGTAGCGAATATGTGTTTCATGGCAAACACACCAAAGGTAACCCCTCAACCTCTTGATGATGAAGATGATGAATTAAGCTAAGAAGTTCTTGTTCATGCCTTTGTTGAACTTTCAGAAACCTATGACAATAAAAAGATTGAATGCTCTAAATTGGAAAAAGAAGTTGCTTTTCTCAAAAATCAACTTGCTATTATTTCTAAAGAAAAAGATGAAATTTCTTCAAATCTCATTTCTACCCAAAATGAATTTTGTGCTTACAAAGTTGCTTGTAAAGCAAAATTTTCTAAAATTGATGAAAAAGAAATTTCTTCTTTGAAAACTAAAATTGTTGATTTTGAAAAGACTTTAAAGGATTGTGCTTTTAACACTAAGAAACTTGAAGAAATATTTTCTAAAAAGCACACCTCTCATGCTAAAGATTCACATGTTAAGATTCCTCATGCTCACACTACACATAACACTTCTCATGCTAAATCTTTTCATGCTCACAATTCTCGTGCTCACAAATCACACACTCACTATGCTTTTAAATATGGTAGAGTGTATAGATGCACATATTGTGGTAAGAATGGACATTTGGCTAAATTTTGTTATGACCAAATAAATAGAACCAATAATCTTGTTTGGGTTAATGAAACTAACTCTTTAGGACCCAAGAAAATGTGGGTACCAAAATCAAGTCCTAAATTATTTGATGTAGGTACACACCAAGGCTCCAGGACGTAGGGAGCGGTGGTACCTTGATAGTGGTTGTTCAAGACACATGACGTGGGACATCAATAACTTTACAACCCTATCAAGGTACGAGGAAGGTGGCTCCGTCACCTTCGGGGATGACTCCAAAGGCACTATCATCGGTATAGGTAACATTCAAATTGGTGCATCTCCCATTATAGATAATGTTGTACTTGTTGATGGTTTGAAACATAATTTGCTTAGCATTAGTCAATTTTGTGATCGTGGACTTAAAGTTGTTTTTGATGATTCTTCTTGTAAGATTTTTGATGTTAAAACCAATGATTGTATTCTCACCGGTTTTCGTGATGATAATGTTTATATCATTGACATGCTTAATGTGAAATGTTCTACTAAATGCTTAAATGCTTTTGATGAAAATTCTTGGCTTTGGCATAGAAGATTAGGACATGCATCTTTTGACCATCTTTCTAGGATTAATTCTAAGGATTTGGTGAAGGGTATACCTTGCTTGAAGTTTGAGAAAGACCGCATTTGTAGTGCGTGCCAACTTGGGAAACAAACCAAGTCTTCCTTCAAACCAATCAAGGATATCATGTCAACTAGGCCTTTAGAATTAATTCATATGGATCTTTTTGGACCTACTAAAACTAAGAGCTTAAATGGTAGTAGATTTGCATTTGTTTTAGTTGATGATTTTTCCCGTTTCACTTGGGTTTTCTTCTTGGAACACAAAGATCAAACTTTTTCTCTTTCAAAATTTTCGAAAAAGGGTTGAAAAAGAAAAAGGTTTTCCGATTTTGAAAATAAGGAGTGATAGAGGTGGTGAGTTTGTTAACCAACTCTTCATGACTTATTGTGATGAAAAGGGAATTAAGCATGAAATGTCTTGTCCTAGAACTCCACAACAAAATGGAGTTGTAGAAAGGAAAAATAGAACACTTCAAGAGATGGCCAGGACAATGATAAATGAGTATGACCTCCCTCAATATCTATGGGCCGAGGCCGTAAACACCGCATGCTATATATCAAATCGTATTTATTTATGTAAAAATTCTTCCAAAACATCTTTTGAAATGTATCATTCTAGAAAACCTAATGTTTCATATTTCAAAGTTTTTGGTTGCAAGTGTTTTGTTTTGAACACTAAAGATAACTTGGATAAATTTGATGCTAAGGCTTATGAAGCAATCTTTGTTGGATATTCTACAACTAGTAAAGCTTATAGAGTATTCAATAGATCTTCACTTACCATTGAGGAATCCATGCATGTTAAATTTGAAGAATCTAATGTGTTTGTTGAGAATGTTGTAGAGATTGAACCATTAGGTGAAGACATGGAGAGACTATCCTTGAAGGACTCATCCGCTCAAGATGATAAGCAAGAACCAATTGGTGACGTTTAAGAGGATAAAGAGGAAAGCTCTCAACCGCTTCCTAAAGCTTGGAGATATGCCACAAATCATCCCAAGGAGCTCATCTTAGGTGATGCATCCAAAGGGCTCCAAACTCCATGACCTATGTGGTAACTTTGCTTTCATTTCTCATTTTGAACCCAAAAGCATCCTCAAAGCCGAGGCGGACTCATATTGGTTGCTAGCCATGTAAGAGGAACTCAATCAATTTGAGCGCAACCAAGTTTGGCACCTTGTTCCTAGGCCCCACGATAGACCAATAATTGGTACTAAGTGGATCTTTAGAAACAAGATGGATGAGTCCAGAAATGTGATTAGGAATAAGGCTAGGTTAGTGGCCCAAGGTTACACTCAAGTTGAGGGAATTGACTTTGAGGAGACCTTTGCACCCGTAGCACGGCTTGAAGCCAACGGATGACACTAGCTTTTGCATCTTTCAAAAATTTTAAACTTTTTCAAATGGATGTGAAAAGTGCATTTTTGAATGGTTTTATAAATGAAGAAGTTTATGTTGCTCAACCTCCCAGTTTTGTTGATCATGTTCATCCCGATTTTGTTTTTAAACTTGATAAAGCTTTGTATGGATTGAAACAAGCTCCAAGAGCTTGGTATGAAAGGCTTTCTAGTTTTCTCATTTCAAATGATTTTATTAAAGGCAAAGTATATACAACACTATTCACTAAGCATGTTGAAAATGATATTTCAATTGTGCAAATTTATGTTGATGATATAATTTTTGGTTCTACTAATGTGTTTTTATGCAAGGAATTTGAAAAGGTTATGAAATGTGAGTTTGAAATGTCTTCAATGGGTGAGCTTAATTTCTTTCTTGGACTCCAAGTCAAGCAATTGCAAGATGGGAACTTCATATGTCAAGCCAAATACGCAAAGGAACTCGTAAAGAAGTTTGGACTTGAAGACTCAAAGGTTTGCAACACTCCCATGGCAACTATCACCAAGCTTGATAAGGATGACCAAGGTAAAAATGTTGATATTAAATTGTATAGAAGCATGATAGGTAGTCTTTTGTATTTGACGGCAAGTAGGCCGGATATCATGTTTAGTGTGTGTCTTTGTGCTAGATTTCAATCGTGTCCCAAAGAGTCCCATCTTATTGCGGTAAAACGCATTATTCGTTATATTAAGGGAACGATTGGAATGGGTCTATGGTATCCGAAAACGGAGATTTCTCAATGACGAGTTATTCGGACGCCGACTATGCGGGTTGTAGAGTAGATAGAAAGAGTACTAGTGGGACATGTCAATTTCTTGGTAATTGTCTTGTTTCATGGTCCTCTAGGAAACAAAATTCCGTAGCTCTCTCAACCGCCGAGGCGGAGTATGTTGCCGCGGGGGCTTGTTGTGCACAAGTCCTTAGGATGAAACATACTCTCCTTGATTATGATTTGCATTATAACCATATAAAAATATTTTGTGATAATACTAGTACTATACATATGACAAAGAATGCAAATCAACATAGTAAGACCAAGCACATTGAGATTAGATATCACTTTCTTAGAGATCATTTTGAGAAAGGAGATATAGATATTGATTATGTTTCTACGGATTTGCAACTTGCCGATATTTTCACTAAACCACTTGATTTTGCTAGATTTTCATTCATTTGTGGTGAACTTAATGTTTGTGTTATTGAATAAAAATGTTTTCTTAACCCTTTTTGATGTATGACAAAAAGGGAGAGAATGAGTTTATGTATGGAAATATGAGCTCATATGGTTTTGGTTCCATATGAGTTTATATATGTTTTGAGTTTTTGATGTGTTTTCATGAATTCTTGTAATTTGAGTTTAAGTGTTTTGCAAGTGTTTTTGGTTTTTGGTTTCATGATGTTTACTTGCATATTACAAATTACATTGTTTTTCTTTGTTTAATATAGTATAATTTGAGGGGGAGCTTTCTCCTCCCCTATACTTTTGTTTATAGCCTATTTGTTTTGTCATCATCAAAAAGGGGGAGATTGTTGGCCCAAAAGGTTACACTCTCTATTTGTTTAGAGTTTTGATGATAACAAGACAAATAAGTGCTATTTGGTACTAATTAGTTTGTTTAGATAAGTTTCAGGTTAGTACCATATTTGGAGGCCATTACTTAGCTATTGCAAGAATTTCTAGGTTCATGAAGCAAAGAAGGCTTTTTGCACATCAAGGAAGGAACATAGAAGAGAAGCTCTAGCAAGGCATCGCATGGCTCAAGACTTCAAGATTGCTCAAGATAATTTATTAAATTTGTTTTTAGTTTAGAGTTTTGTTAAAGAATAGTGAATAGGTTTGAAGCTCTATCACACACGTTTTTGCGCACATCTTGTTTCCAAACACATTTCCTATAACATGTACAAAAATAGTTTGTATACAATCTTCAACCTACAAACTTACTTTGATTTACCTATTCATGTGTTTTAAGTTTTGTGTTTTAACAAAACTTATTTTTGGAATTAATGACAAAAACTATGATATATATATGTTTCATGTATATAGGATTATATCCATATACATCATGCTTCAAAATGTTTAAATATCATATTTTTGTATTTGGAAGAGTTTTGGACAAAACGTATTTTCTATTCAAAATCTTAGTTTTAGAAAATACAGTTTTTGGTTTTTGGTAAAAATGATAAGAGACAAAAATAGTTCATATTGATTGATATTTGAGCTAAACTTTTTACCACATGTTTATATATCAATGCAAAATGATAAAACTATTTTTGGTGATTTTTAAGAGTGTTAAAAGATTTTTCAAAATATTTTTAAAACTATTTTTCTGAACCAGTTTTCTGTTCCAGACTTCATCCAGTCGACTAGTCTTCTGACAAGTCGACTTGGCTAGAAGTCGGTCAACCGGGTCGGTCGACCGACGTGCACAAATCTGTGCATGTTTGGCAGACTTTGGACGGTCGACCGTCCCGGTCAACCGGGTCTGAGAGCAGAGCTCTCTGTTTGTTTGGGTCGACCGGCCGGTCGACCGTAGCCTGCAACGGCTATTTTCTTTGAACTAGCGGTCGACCGGGCCGGTCGACCGAGCTAGCCGTTTGAACAGTAACGGCTAGTTTTGTGAGCTGGTTATTTTTGTCCTTTTCTCACTTAAGTATGTTTAAGTGACATGTTTTGGTTCTAATACTTTCTGATTAGCCTTAAATATGTTTTATCTCCTAACCCTAGCCCTCTCCTATAAATAGGGGTGTTTAGGGAGAGGTTGGTTACTAGAAAAATTCTCAAAATTTCCAAAAGTTTAAGGCATTCAAAAAGACTTAGTTTCTTGGTTTTTGTGCTGAAATTCTCTCTCATTTTCTGAAGTGTTTTCAAGAACTCTCTGATTTCTTTTTCTTTTCTCCTTACACACAAGAGCTTCATTCTTACTCATTATTCTCTAAGGACCTTTGTAAGGGAAGAGAATTTTGCAAGAGAGAGTTTGTGGTCTTTTGACTACTCAGAGATTACTTGTACTTGAGATTGTGGAGTTGGGTACTCCGGTGTATTTGTGACATCTTTGTGATAGTGGAAGTGGTTGGAATCCTTCTGGGGAAGGCGGGGAAGTAGAGCTGGGTGCTCGAACCTCGATAACAAATCTCGGTGTTTGCGTTTGGTTTACTTGCTCTTATTTCTTACTCTATTTTCATTGCTCTTATTACTTGCTCTCTACATTCATTGCTATATTCACTTGCTTTGTGAGATTGTTGCTTCATAATTTTTAAATTGTGCATTGATTAGCATTATCACCTATTCACCCCCCCCTCTAGGTGATTTTCACAGACTCACGAAAACACTTCATACTCATTTTCAGAGTAGATGATTGGTCATATTGAATAGGTGAAACTGAGGATGAATCATGAAAATATTATGATATTGGTGAATTGAGCTTCTTTTGTTGGGACTCAAGCATTGCTTATATGGCTTCTATATTTTTTTCTAACTCAGATTTTTCTTCAAAATTGGGAAATGGAGATTGTGAAAATTGTGAAAATTATGGATAAGGTGGTGAATCCCCATTGACTCAGGGAGGTGAATCCCCATTGACTCTGTGATGACTTGAAATTATTTTTGAAATTATAGTCATAAGATTGGGGGTATGGGTTGTATTGATTCAGATAAGTTCAACCTGGTGTATTTGATTGGTTCATATTGTAAAAGGTCGGGCTTGGGTTGTGTGAGTGGGGAGGTAATTTTTGGACTAAGGAAAGGTGATGAAATCCCCATCTTATCTTGTATGGGTTTTGCCCTTAAGTCTAATTCGTGCAAGTGTGCAATATAGATAAGAGTATAACACAAAGCGATAAATCACCCACGTATTTATCCTATGTTATATGCAATGCCATATGTACACCTCAATCCAGATCACAATAACAGAACAAAATACAGTATATTAGAATTGAATTGACACGTGCCTAAATACAAATGTCTAAACTGTTTTAAAAGCGTCCAAATACCATATTTTAATTCTTTAATTATTGTAGTGTGTAGGCAATCAAAGCAGGAAAGTAATAGTACAAATCAACTAGCTACTACAATGAACACAGCCCAACACAACAAGATACACAATTATCACAAAATAGTCGCGTTTCCGCGACAAAAGTCGCGTTTGCGTGGCTTTTCTTTAGAAGCTGGGTCCCTGCTTTCTAGAGTAGGGAGATGCAAAGCTAGTGTTTGTTCTGTAATATTAAGCTCCTGTAAAGATTATCCTGCACACCAAAACAGTGAGGAAAATGTTAACAAAAACATGAAATCAAAATCATTCCCGTCCCCGACAACGGCACCAAAAATTTGATCGGGGCGGAACCAGCACTTTAAAATGTGTGTTTTATGAAATCAATGAAAAGCTTGTATGTGCTAATGTTCCCTCGATACTTTCGTTATAGCATTGGCTCAACGGGTCGAATTCACAGGGACGAGAGGCGATAGAAGCATTAACAGTTCTTATTCACGTGTTATGTTAACAATTTCTTCTTTGTAAAAGAATGATAAAAAAGATAAAGAAAAGAAATCCAGAAGTGATAAGGGAGAAGATGATGAAAACGGCGATGTGAAAATAAAAGAGAAATGATTTTGAAAAAAAAATGAACAAAGGTGAACTAAGAGGATGGTAAAACAATGATAGAAAAAATGATAAAAGAATTTGAAATTGGTTTTTAAAATAAGATAAAAGAAAACTCATGACTACTAACTACTAATTGCTTCATTAACCATGCTAACCTCTTAGTGATAGTTGCCTCACATGGATTCTTGGCCATCACTAATCCTTGGCTTCAAGAGACGATACAAAGCATGGCCCATAAGATTGTGCTTTTACATTCAAACAACACATCTATACCACACAACAAGTTACAAGCTACTATTAGATCATCAAAACCAGTTAGAGGTGAGCATGGAATAAAGTTAGCATTTGCAAGTTAGTAATGTTAACACTCTAAAAAAGACAAGATTCCTGACTGGCCTGAACAATATCTAAACTTGTTGACATTTACAAAAGACAAGTGATAGACAAGCTGACGACCAGTTATATACCCATCTCCGAGAGACAAATCAGCAACTTGGACTCTACTGATCCAGCGAAGCAGATAGTAAGCCCAGATTGTCTTTGAAGAGACCTAAGCAGGTCTAAGATGCTAGGTTAGCTTAACACTTAGCATCACATGAGCCCAAGGGGATAGCCTCACCTGAGAGGCTAAGTTTGTCCAACTTTGCCTTGGAACTGTTCAAAGCTCTATCAGAGAGCTAACTTACAGCTTCGCCTGAAGTGATCAGTTAACTCCGCAGAGAGTTAGCTTCGCTTGAAGCCACACGCAACCACGCAGAAGGATGGTAGCTTCGCCGCAGATGTTTATCCAGCTCCGCTGAAGAGCTTTCTTCTAACTTCGCCAGATGCTCCTTCCAGCTCCGCTGTGAGCTCGACGCGACAGCTCCGCTGCGGGTCTGTTATGGTCAACCTCTGACCAATTAAATCTCCAGATGAGATCAAATCTATTCAACGTCAAATCTATTCAAGATCAAATCTGAGATCAAATTTGACAGTTGCTTGCTATAATCTCTTGACTCTCCTAAAACAAGTAAGGAGATCAGGGGAGATCTTTCAATTATTTGGAAAGAATCAAAACAGATCAGGAGATCGACGCTACCTGCTATTCCTAGCTTCGCAGAAGCTGATTCTAGCCTCGCAGCAAGGCTACTTTCCAGATTTAAACAGATTGACTCAATATGTTTTTTGGATTTTCAAGGGACAATTATACCTCTATTCTCCTTATAAATAGTTCACCAGAGGTACAAGAACACGCACGGCGCACAGGCAAAGAGACGCACTGAGAGACGGCGAAAGATGTCACCAAGAATTCAGAGAATTCAGAGAACTGCTTCTCTAATCAGGGTGCTAATACCATAATACCTTCCTCTCAAGGAATTTCTGGAACCAGGCGAGAAGGAATTCCCAAGTGGAGGCAGTTTGAGAATTAACAAGAGGGTTCTACCAATTGTCTGTTCTCCGATTCCCCGAACCAGGCGAGAAGGGAATCCCATCGATCGCATCGTCAAAGGGACAAAGTGGTCGCGCGCTGACCAGACTCCTATCAGCACACTTCTCCAGAATCTCAGAGGAGATCTACTTGTAATCTTTTTAGAATACTTGTAATTTAGCTCCTCGACCTCTTTTTTTTGTAAGTTTTCTCCCTTTGCAAAATCAATGGAAAACAAGATGGCGACTCCGCTGGGAACTGAATTCTCCACTGATGAGAATCAAGTGTCGCATTGTGATGAACAGACCTTCGGGTCTACTCCTGAATTCAAGGAAGCCGGTGTAGCCAGAGCCCCTCTGGCTAAATCTTCGAAGCTAGTCTCTACGGAGACAGATGAGGCCCTCTGCGAGCCTACCACGGTCCTCTGGCGCAATAAGGAAGCAGGCCCGCAATGCAAGGGTCAGAATCTTCAGCCTATCACCTTCGAAAACCTAGTCGTTCACTTCGACCAAGAAAAATTCGAAGAACTCCTCTCTGGGGGTGGTTCAATGCTCCATGCACGAAAGCACAAAAAGGTCTCGGTGGCCAAGGTTTCGGAGCAGAAACCGGAAGCAGAATCCTTCCAACACCTCTCAGCCTCGCGTGTGGCTAGTCAGGTTCCCTGCGAACCTAAGTCTCCTTTTCCAAAGCAGATGTGGAGGCCAAAGCAGAAGGCTCTGTATGAAGCTTCGGGCGTAGCTTCGTCACAAGTTCGTCCCTCTCGTAAAGAAAAAGGCAAGATGCCTGCCTGTTTCAATGAGACTATCAGCCGCGAAGTTACAACGGCGATCATGTCTTCGCCTAATTCAGGAGCAGTAACTCCTCGCGCCAGCCTCGTTCTTATGAGCGAGCTACTGATACAGTACCTCAGGGTATGCATGATGTTCGCACTCGCGAAGTTGGAATCAAAGCGCCACAATGTGCTAAACTCGCTCTTTGCAGCGAAGCTAAGGGATTGCCCCTAAGTACTGATAGCGGTGCTTATGCAGCTTCAGCGCCCAAGGGCATTTCCAAAGCTTTTAGCCGCAAATTGAGAGCCAAGACACTATCTAGGGCTAATCACCTTCGCAGCAACATAGCGGATAAAGCACCACAGCATGCCTCGCTCCCCAGTTCATCAAGCGCTAAGCTTGCCCTTCGTAGCGGATGATTGGGAAAGAGTAATGTAGAGTTATTACACAAGTATTCAATTAAAGAAGAAAGGTTTAGAGTTAACCTTGGTGCTCGTTTACTCCACAAAAAAGATCAATATACCCTTTCCAATCTCCGCTATAGCAATGGCTATACCGGGTCGATTCTCCGGGAGAGCTAGCGATAGAAGCGTTACGGTATGGAGTGAAGAAATGAAAAACGAAATGTCTTCTATGTATTTACACAAATGCAATAAGCAACATGAAAAGAAGTGATGGATTTGTGCATTATGGAAAAAGGAATCAAAAGAACTTGGGTGAAGTGTGTTGCAAAGAAAGAAAAGCTAGTAAAGAAAGTGTTAGAAAACTTTGGATAAGAAAATACATGGCTAGCTAACTTTACCTCATTGCTAACTTACTAAACTCAATGGTGATGCTATATTGCCTCATGTTGATTCATTGGCAATAGGGATAACTTGCTTGTTTGTTCAAGTGTTTTACCATTTGGAAGATGAGTGTTCTCTTGTTCTTTAGCTTGAAGCATCTTATTGATTCATTGGCTCTCTAGATAGATATTCAATGATGAACTCTAGGATTGGTACTCAAAGGATGCTAGGTTAGAAGAATCAACATTCATTTATACTTTCAAGACATAACAACAAATTAGCTTGAAGTAAAGAAGTTGTTCTACAAGTAGCACATGTTTGGTGTTCCATCTCCATGTTCCATCAAAGGCTCTTGTTCTAGACAAGGCTCTAAATGAGGCACACATGAGTCATATGGAGTATGAACAAGCAATTGCCAAGGGAAAGCAACTCTACTTCCTTGGTAAGTAAAAGAATTATCACAATGCAAGTATAACGATAAGCATCATCCAAAGAGATAGTGTTGGCCCAAGAGGCTACACTCTCCAATTGTTTTGTGTTTTGATGATGACAAACCAAATTAGTGCTATTTGGTACTAACAAGTTTGCTAAGATGAGTTTCAGGTCTTGTACCATGTTTAGAGACCATTCGCTTAGCTATTGCAAGAACTTCTAAGTTCCACAAAGCAAGGAAGGCAATTTGCTCATCAAGGAAGGATCATAGAAGAGAAGGCACTAGCAAGGCATTGGATGGCTCAAAGACGTGAAGATTGCTCAGAGGTCCTTAGGTTTTGTATTTTTAGTTTTATATCTTGTTAAAGAATAGAGATTAGGTTTGAAGCTCAATCACACACGTTTTTGCGCATATACTATTTCTTAGTTTATTTCCTATAAAATATACAAAAATATTTTAGTACAAAATCTTTCTTCTACAAATTTCTTTTTATGTTACATACTGAATTCCTGTTTAAAATAGTTTTGTTAAAAATATTTTTCTTCTCAAAATTCTGTCTTTATTTCGTTTTCTGACCTGATCCGGTCGACCGGCAGTCTACCGACAGTCGACCGAGTCTGTGTCAGGCTGGTCCGGTCGACCGGACCAGTCGACCGAGGTCCTGGCAGAATGCACGTATCCGTGTGCATGTCTGTCGGTCGACCGGGGCAGTCGACCGATATTTATTTTGAGTCACAGTTTGTATCAGTCGACCGGGTCGGTCGACCGATAACCTGTAACGGTCGGAATTTTGTACTACCGGTCGACCGGCCCGGTCGACCGATGTAGCCGTTTGAACAGTAACGGGCAGATTTTTAAGAGCTGTTTATTTTTGTCTTTTGTGTTTAAAAATACGTTTAAGGATATATTTTGATCTAATTACCTCCTAAACATCAGTAAATATGTTTTATCCCTAAACCCTAGCCCTCTCCTATAAATAGGGGTGTTTGGGGAGAGATTTGTTACAACAATTATTGCTAGAAAATTCAAAAGTTTAAGGCTTCAAAAGAGACTTGTTTCTTGGTTTTTGTGCTGAATTTCTCACTGATTTTCTGAAGGGTTTTTCAAATACTCTCTGATTTAATTCTCTTTTCTCCTTACTCACAAGAGCTTCATTCCTACTCAATATTCTCTAAGGACCTTTGTAAGGGAAGAGATATTTGAAAGAGAGAGTTTGTGGTCTTTTGACTACCAAGATAATTACTTGTTCTTGAGATTGTAGGAGTTGGGTACTCCATTGTATTTGAGATCTTTGTGATAGTGGAAGTGGTCGGAATCCTTCTGGGGAAGGCGGGGAGTAGAGCTGGGTGCTCGAACCTCGATAACATATCCTTGTGTTTGCGATTGGTTTACATTCTTGCAATAATTACTCTACTTTGCTTGCACTTATTACTTGCTCATCATACTTACTTGCTTGCATTCATCTTGTGATTCTTGATTGTGATTGTTATAGCTTTAAATTTTTAAATTGCCCTTTGATTAGCATTATCACCTATTCACCCCCCCTCTAGGTGATTTTCAATTGGTATCAGAGCTTGGACTCTAGGTTTGGCTTAACATCCATAGAGAGATCCTTAAAATATTGCTAATCAACATTTTCATTTCATTCATTCATCACTAGTAAACATGGCCGACAACATTAAATCCCCACCTAAATTTGATGGCCTCAATTTCCCAATTTGGAAGGTTAGGATGACTATATTTTTGCAATCTTTGGGTAGCTTAGTGGCCAAGTCCTTGACTAAACCCTATGTAGCACCCGATTGTGATGAGAGCACTTGGACCGACTTCAACTTTAGAGAATATGAGGCTAACTCCAAAGCCCAAAACTCCCTATTAACCGCCTTGAATGAGGATGACCTTACACGGGTAATTCATTGCCAATCCGCCTATGAGATTTGGCAACACTTATTGGTCACACATGAAGGGACTTCACAAGTCAAGAGAGCTAAGATAGATCTCTTGAGGTCCCAATATGAATCATTTAAAATGCTAGATGATGAATCCATTGATTGTATGATTACTCGTTTCACTAAAATTACAAATGGTCTTTCTTCATTAGGTGACGTCATCTCCAACGATCAAAAGGTGCGCAAAGTGATACGGGCTCTTCCTTCTTCATGGGAGATCAAGGCCACCACCTTAAAGGAGTTGAACGACAAGGACGAGATGGACATCATTAGTCTCATTGGGAACCTAAAGACCCATGAGATGGAGAAGAAGGCAAGAGAAGAAGCCACTACTTCAAAGAAGAAATCCATAGCCTTCAAGACTTCATCCACCAATGATGACGATGATGAAGACGAAGAAGAAGATGAGGAGCTAACTCTACTTGTGCGGAATGTCAAGAGGTTGTACCGAAAGAACAAGTTCAACTTCCGGAGAAAATTCGAAGGCAAAGAGGAGCGGAAGATCATATGCTACAATTGCCGCAAATCCGGACATATCATGGCGGATTGTCCGGAGTTCAAGAAGAAAATGACTTCCTCCTTTAAGCCAAAGAAGCCGGAGGAAAAGAAAGCCTACAAAGCTACATGGGATTCGGAAAGCGAGTCCGAAGAGGAGGTGGATCAAGCTAACATGTGTTTCATGGCAAACACACCCAAGGTAACCTCTCAATCCCTTGATGATGAAGATGATGATGTAAGTAAGGAAGTTCTAGTACATGCATTTGTAGAACTTTCTGAAACTTATGATAACAAGAAACTTGAATGTTTAAAATTACAAAAAAGAAGTTGCTTTTCTTAAGAATCAACTTGCCATTGTTTCTAAAGAAAAAGATGATGTTTCTTCTAATTTCATTCCATGCAAAAAGAATTTTGTGCCTACAAGAGTACTTGTAAGGCAAAATCTCCTATTATTGATGAAAAAGAAATTTCTTCTTTTAAATCCAAAATGAATGATTTCGAAAAAGTTTTAAATGATTGTGCTTTCAATACTAAGAAACTTGAGAACATGTTTTCTAAAAAGCACACTTCACATGCTAACACTTCACAAGCTAAAAATTCTCATGCTAACACCTCTCATGCTCATGCTCACAATGCTCATGCTCACAAATCACACACTCACTATGCTTTTAAATATGGTAGAGTGTATAGATGCACATATTGTGGTAAAAATGGACATTTAGCTAAGTTTTACTATGATCAACTAAATAGAACAAATAATCTTGTTTGGGTTCATGACACTAACCCTAGAGGACCCAAGAAAATGTGGGTACCAAAATCAAGTCTTAAATTGTTTGATGTAGGTACACACCAAAGCTCCAAGACGTAGGGAGCGGTGGTACCTTGATAGTGGTTGTTCAAGACACATGACATGGGACATCAACAACTTCACAATCCTATCAAGGTACATGGAAGGTGGCACCGTCACCTTCGGGGATGACTCCAAAGGAACTATCATCGGTATAGGTAACATTCAAATTGGTGCATCTCCTATTATTGAGAATGTTGTTTTAGTAGATGGTTTAAAACATAATTTGCTTAGCATTAGTCAACTTTGTGACCGTGGACTTAAAGTTGTTTTTGATGATTCCTCATGCAAGATTTTTGATGTTAAATTCGATGTTTGTATTCTTACCGGTTTTCGTGATAATAATGTTTATATCATTGACATGCTTAATTTAGATTGTTCTACTAAATGCTTGAATGCTTTTGATGAAAATTCTTGGCTTTGGCATAGAAGATTAGGACATGCATCTTTTGACCATATTTCTAGGATTAATTCAAAGGAATTGGTGAAGGGTATACCTTGCTTGAATTTTGAGAAAAACCGCATTTGTGGTGCGTGCCAACTTGGGAAACAAACCAAGTCTTCCTTTAAACCAATCAAGGATATCATGTCAACTAGGCCTTTAGAATTAATTCATATGGATCTTTTTGGACCAACTAAAACTAAGAGTTTAAATGAAAGTAGATTTGCATTTGTTTTGGTTGATGATTTCTCCCGTTTTACTTGGGTTTTCTTTTTACAAAATAAAGATCAAACTTTTTCTCATTTTAAAATTTTTCGAAAAAGAGTTGAAAAAGAAAAGGGTTTTCCGATTTTGAGAATAAGGAGTGATAGAGGTGGTGAGTTTATTAACCAACTCTTCATGACTTATTGTGATGAAAAGGGAATTAAGCATGAAACATCTTGTCCTAGAACTCCACAACAAAATGGAGTTGTAGAAAGGAAAAATAGAACACTTCAAGAGATGGCTAGGACAATGATAAGTGAATATAACCTCCCTCAATATTTATGGGCCGAGGCCGTAAACACCGCATGCTATATATCGAATCGTATTTATTTATGCAAAAATTCTTCCAAAACTTCTTTTGAAATGTATCATTCTAGAAAACCAAATGTTGCATATTTTAAAGTTTTTGGATGCAAGTGTTTTGTTTTGAATACTAAGGATAATTTGGGTAAATTTGATGCTAAGGCTTATGAGGCTATCTTTATTGGATATTCCTCTACTAGCAAAGCATATAGAGTTTTCATTAGATCTTCTCTTACCATAGAAGAATCCATGCATGTTAAATTTGAAGAATCTAATGTGGTTGTTGAGAATGTTGTAGAGATTGAACCATTAGGTGAAGACATGGAGAGACTATCCTTGAAGGACTCACCCGCTCAAGAAGAAAAGCTAGATCCTATTGGTGAAGTTCAAGAGGATAAGGAGGAAAGCACTCAACCGCTTCCTAAAGCTTGGAGATACGCTACAAATCATCCTAAGGAGCTCATCTTGGGTGATGCATCTAAAGGAGTCACAACGCGCTCCAAACTCCATGACATATGTGGTAACTTTGCTTTTATTTCTCATTTTGAACCCAAAGGCATTCTCGAAGCCGAGACGGACCCATATTGGTTGCTTGCCATGCAAGAGGAACTCAATCAATTTGAGCGCAACCAAGTTTGGCACCTTGTTCCTAAGCCCCACGATAGACCAATAATTGGTACTAAGTGGATCTTTAGAAACAAGATGGATGAGTCCGGAAATGTCATTAGAAATAAAGCTAGGTTAGTGGCCCAAGGTTACACTCAAGTTGAGGGAATTGACTTTGAGGAGACCTTTGCACCCGTAGCACGGCTTGAAGCCAAACGGATGACACTAGTTTTTGCATGTTTTAAAAATTTTAAACTTTTTCAAATGGATGTAAAAAGTGCATTTTTAAATGGTTTTATTAATGAAGAAGTTTATGTTTCTCAACCTCCCGGTTTTATTGATCATGTTCATCCCGATTTTGTTTTTAAACTTGATAAAGCTTTGTATGGATTGAAACAAGCTCCAAGAGCTTGGTATGAAAGGCTTTCTAGTTTTCTCATTTCAAATGATTTTATTAAAGACAAAGTAGACACAACTCTTTTTACTAAGCATGTTAATAATGATATTTTAATTGTGCAAATTTATGTTGATGATATAATTTTTGGATCTACTAATGAGCTTTTATGCAAGGATTTTGAGAAAGTAATGCAACTAGAATTTGAAATGTCTTCCATGGGTGAGCTCAATTTCTTCCTTGGACTCCAAATCAAGCAATTGCAAGACGGAACCTTCATTAACCAAGCCAAGTACGCAAAGGAGCTAGTAAAGAAGTTTGGGCTTGAAGGATCAAAGGCTTGCAACACTCCAATGGCAACTACAACCAAGCTTGATAAGGACGAACAAGGTAAAAATGTTGATATTAAATTATATAGAAGCATGATAGGAAGTCTTTTATATTTGACGGCAAGTAGGCCGGATATCATGTTTAGTGTGTGTCTTTGTGCTAGATTTCAATCGTGTCCTAAAGAGTCTCATCTTATTGCGGTAAAACGCATTATTCGTTATATTAAGGGCACTATTGGAATGGGTCTTTGGTATCCGAAAACTATAGATTTTTCAATGACTAGTTATTCGGATGCCGACTATGCGGGTTGTAGAGTAGATAGAAAGAGTACTAGTGGGACATGTCAATTTCTTGGTAATTGTCTTGTTTCATGGTCCTCTAGGAAACAAAATTCCGTAGCTCTCTCAACCGCCGAGGCGGAGTATGTTGCCGCGGGGGCTTGTTGTGCACAAGTCCTTTGGATGAAACATACTCTCCTTGATTTTGATTTGCACTTTGATCATATAAAAATATTTTGTGATAATACTAGTACTATACACATGACCAAAAATGCAAATCAACATAGTAAGACCAAGCACATTGAGATTAGATATCACTTTCTTAGAGATCATTTTGAGAAAGGTGATATAGATATTGATTATGTTTCCACGGATTTACAACTAGCCGATATTTTCACTAAACCTCTTGATTTTGCTAGATTTTCGTTTATTTGTGGAGAACTTAATGTTTGTATTATTGAATAAACATGTTTTTCATAACCCTTTTTGATGTATGACAAAAAGGGGGAGAATAAGTTTACATGGACAAAAATAAGTTCATTTGGTCTTGGTTCCATATGAATTTATATGTTTTGTTTTTATGAATTTTTGTGTTTTAAATAAATTCTTGTGTTTTAGTTGTTTTTGGTATTTTTGGTATCAAGAGCAATTTTTGTGTTTTTTATATTGTGTTTTATATATTTGTTTTAATTGGTTTAAATAATTGGTGCATCATTTCAATTATTGGTATCTAGAGCATATTCTTGTGTTTTATGTATAGCATAATTTGAGGGGGAGTTTTCTCCTACCTACCCTATATTTTGTTAATAGCCTATTTGTTTTGTCATCATCAAAAAGGGGGAGATTGTTGGCCCAAGAGGCTACACTCTCCAATTGTTTTGTGTTTTGATGATGACAAACCAAATTAGTGCTATTTGGTACTAACAAGTTTGCTAAGATGAGTTTCAGGTCTTGTACCATGTTTAGAGACCATTCGCTTAGCTATTGCAAGAACTTCTAAGTTCCACAAAGTAAGGAAGGCAATTTGCTCATCAAGGAAGGATCATAGAAGAGAAGGCACTAGCAAGGCATTGGATGGCTCAAAGACGTGAAGATTGCTCAGAGGTCCTTAGGTTTTGTATTTTTAGTTTTATAGCTTGTTAAAGAATAGAGATTAGGTTTGAAGCTCAATCACACACGTTTTTGCGCATATACTATTTCTTAGTTTATTTCCTATAAAATATACAAAAATATTTTAGTACAAAATCTTTCTTCTACAAATTTCTTTTTATGTTACATACTGAATTCCTGTTTAAAATAGTTTTGTTAAAAATATTTTTCTTCTCAAAATTCTGTCTTTATTTCGTTTTCTGACCTGATCCGGTCGACCGGCAGTCTACCGACAGTCGACCGAGTCTGTGTCAGGCTGGTCCGGTCGACCGGACCAGTCGACCGAGGTCCTGGCAGAATGCACGTATCCGTGTGCATGTCTGTCGGTCGACCGGGGCAGTCGACCGATATTTATTTTTGAGTCACAGTTTGTATCAGTCGACCGGGTCGGTCGACCGATAACCTGTAACGGTCGGAATTTTGTACTACCGGTCGACCGGCCCGGTCGACCGATGTAGCCGTTTGAACAGTAACGGGCAGATTTTTAAGAGCTGTTTATTTTTGTCTTTTGTGTTTAAAAATACGTTTAAGGATATATTTTGATCTAATTACCTCCTAAACATCAGTAAATATGTTTTATCCCTAAACCCTAGCCCTCTCCTATAAATAGGGGTGTTTGGGGAGAGATTTGTTACAACAATTATTGCTAGAAAATTCAAAAGTTTAAGGCTTTCAAAAGAGACTTGTTTCTTGGTTTTTGTGCTGAATTTCTCACTGATTTTCTGAAGGGTTTTTCAAATACTCTCTGATTTAATTCTCTTTTCTCCTTACTCACAAGAGCTTCATTCCTACTCAATATTCTCTAAGGACCTTTGTAAGGGAAGAGATATTTGAAAGAGAGAGTTTGTGGTCTTTTGACTACCAAGATAATTACTTGTTCTTGAGATTGTAGGAGTTGGGTACTCCATTGTATTTGAGATCTTTGTGATAGTGGAAGTGGTCGGAATCCTTCTGGGGAAGGCGGGGAGTAGAGCTGGGTGCTCGAACCTCGATAACATATCCTTGTGTTTGCGATTGGTTTACATTCTTGCAATTATTACTCTACTTTGCTTGCACTTATTACTTGCTCATCATACTTACTTGCTTGCATTCATCTTGTGATTCTTGATTGTGATTGTTATAGCTTTAAATTTTTAAATTGCCCTTTGATTAGCATTATCACCTATTCACCCCCCCCCCTCTAGGTGATTTTCAGATAGAAGTTAGCTATGTAAGTCCTTAGCTAGCCATGCAATAGAGGCTTAGCTATCCATTACACTAGAAACAAAGCAACTATTCATTATGTAAAGCAATAGAACTAAAGCAAATGAAATAGCAAATAGAATGAAAGCAAGAAATTAAAGCAAAGTAAAGTAAAACATACTAGAGATTGCAAAGAGATGAATGGAGCTCTTTTGATTAATCGTTGCCTACAAGAATGTTACTTCCTTGATACAAGCTTTCAAACAGCACTCTCTCTCTCACTTTGTCAAAATCTCTAGGAGGAAGAAGATGAAGACTAAAAACCTAGGAGAATAACAAAACAAAATACAAGAATTTCCCCTATTTTCTTCTATCTCTTCTCTGCTTTCTCTCACAGACCCTGGTCCTCTATTTATAGCCATCCATGAGAAGGATTTAGAGCCCTGGCCGTTGGCGCAAAATCCGGGCTCGAACTGCCTCCAAACCGCCGCAGATACGCGGGAAATCCCCAGATTTGGCGGCAAAATCTTGGCCGTTGAGCCCAGATTTTCTGTTGTGATTTGGTTGTTAGGTTGTTATCCACGTGGCCTTCTGGAAGATCCAATTGGCGCACGGATCTCAACTGAATCCAAATTCAAATCTTGGGTTCTTTTGGGCTTATGGATTTAATCTCTTTAATTATTGCTAATTAAAGTGATTAATGGACTTTTTCTCTTTTAAGTTGTGGACCTGTAAAAATAGAGAGAAAAGGGGTTAAAAATCACATTTTATTTACAATATGCATAGTATGGAAGTGGTAAAATATGCAAATATGTATAACAATCACACCCCCATACCTAACTTTTGCTCGTCCTCGAGCAAAAAAGAAAAAAGAAAGAAAAAGAAAATCCTAACTAATTTATTACACCACTTTCGTAGGTGACACGATTGCACTGAGCACGTGCAACAAGCCGTTAAACCTCTAGGTTACCCTAGAGGAGGAGTGTTGTCTCCTGAGGGTTTTCAGCGGATTGCACCCACAAAATCCATAAAGAAAAATAAAAGGGTTAGTGAAATTTTTGATCCATGTTTTAAAGATTCTAACTTGATCTATAGGTTTCAGGTTACTCTAAACTTTTCATTCTTCTTATAAGTGTCTAATTGGAATTTTGTTTTCAGCTTAGGTTAAGATTTTAGGGAAAAGATCAAAAACCGGATTTTGCATCAATCCTAGGATATATACATTTATAAATATGAAGGATTTTTCTTAGACTAAGTTTATTTATTTACTTATATACATAATATTTTTTTTCTTTTTTTTTCCTTTTTTTTTATTTTATTTATGTTTATTTATTTACATTTCCTTAGCATCCTTAGGCTTTCTAGTTTACCCTTGTATCGAGCCTTTAACCGATGACTCCCAAACCAGATGGTCTTAGGGCACCAGATGAGAAAACATCCCTCGGGTTTAAGGTCTCGAGTAAAAAAGGCCACGAAAGAATTTAAGGACTTAACCACCTTTAGGCGTGATCGACAATGCTTCTTGAGGCACGGCTAACCAGCTTAGTCAGTGGCTAAGTATTTATTATTTATTTATGTACATCTTTTTTTTCCTTTATTTTTATTTATTTTTTTATTATATATATGTGTGAATAAAATCACGAAGTCTTTGAATAATCCTTCAATATGTTTAATGTTTATATCTAAAGAAAGAATTAAAATCTAGTAATTTTTCTAATCCTTTATTACTTGACCTAAAAATCTAACAAAACTCCTCTTTTCAACTTATAATTAGAAATCTTAATTTAGAGCTTCCTTAATCCCTAAATTTCAAGTTTGATTCTTTAAACATGGATCAAAGAATTTCTTCTCTTTTTTTTTATTTTTTTTATTTTTTTATTTTTCTAAAAGAAAAAGTAAAATCTAAAAAGAAAGTAGAAAATCTATAAAGAAAGGTAAAATCTAAAAGAAAATAAAAACCTAAAAAGAAAGTGAAAAATCCTATGTTAGTATCTACCCCCCCATACCTATCTCATGCATTGTCCCCAATGCATGCAATATGAAATGATGCATGAAATAGGTAAAGGACAAAACTACTCCCTCTGTCGTTTAGGACCCGCGGTGATGCTAGGTCCAGCCGACTGTGATCTCCTCAATGCTGCCTCCATACTACCTAGCCGAGAGGATGCTCCTCTATCCTTTTCCTAAGCCGGACCTGTCCCTTGAAAATCTTCTTCATGCCCTTCCAGATGGTGGACATGAAGGCTCGTGAATCAGTGGGGGTTCCTGCCTCCAAAATTGGGGCTCATCAATCTCCTCTAGGCTTTCCCCCGAAGAAGACTCCACAGGTACATTCTCGGGCTGGGCAATGGGTGTCCAAAGTGCCTGCAAGCAACCATTATACGAACTGGTGGGTCTTTCTACAGTAACAGGCACTCGGTCAAATGTATTAAAGACAGCGTCTGATATGAAATGTTTACACAGACGTGTGATTAAGATTGCATGGGAATGTTTTGCACCCCGAGTGCGGGAGGAATTGTCAAGAATAGCATGGAAGATGGCCCTATTCAAACAAACCGTGTGGTTATGCGTCATTAAATCATGGATTATCTGTAACACGGGTCTGTTAAAGGAAGATTGGTGGTCAAGCCCAAAAATGTTGCGTTGGACCCAGTGTCCAATGCAATGAACACTTCGAAAAGTCGTGTTGGCTTTGAGCCCACGGTCCTGAATGGTACAACGGACCCCCATGATGGTCATATAATCTATCAATGGCAAGGGGTCGGTAAGGTGGGGATTACTGGGGACATTAGTGGTGTCAGCAATAAGTGGAATGGTGACAAAGATATCACCGAATGGCATGTGAGATACAAATTGGTGCGTGTCATGATTCACAGATGCATGATCAATTGAATTATAAAAAGTAGTGACAAGATCAGGGCAATAGTATGCATCGTGCTCATTGTTATCATAGACCAAAGAGTACCAATTCCAAGCACGTATTCTATCCACAAAAATGTGCCCATACCCCCACTTTCATTCAAAAGTACAGAAAAATCCCTTTCCACATACAAATTCGGTGCCATATATGCTAATGGAAGTAAAGCAAAGGATTTGAGATAGGAAAATGCAAACCACCCCCGGAGATCGTGGGGGGAAATCCAAAACAGTTGTGCAGAAAGCACCCTAGACAAAATTTGGAAGAGTTGCTCTGGATCTGCCACTGGAAGTAGAAATCAGCCAGGCAGAATTTTTCTGGGCGCCAGAGGTGGCTGGAGTGCGGTGGATCTGCGGCTGGAAGTGGGTTTTTGCGGCAGATCTGAGGAGTCTGGTGAAGGGAAATGTGACAGAGGTCGGATCTTGATAGAGGTTCTCGGATCTGAAAGGAAGTCTGCGTTTGAGGGAGAAAGAGTTGGTGAGGAGAGTATTTATAGGGGTAGGTAAAAATGGGATTTCCAAATTTATCCCTAGGTCAAAGGTATATTTACAACCCTAGGTCAAAGGAGTTTGGGAATGAAAGGAATCTTAGGGAAGAGAAAATCCTAGGAATGTGAAACAAAAATCCCTAATTTTTTTTTATTTATTATTTACAAAAAATGTAAAAGAAAATTATTTACAAGTGTGGTCCCAAAATGATATTCAGGAAAATGCACGGGAAACTATACAGATGGAATTGTCACAAATAAACTGGGTCACAAAGACCCAATTCATGAACTTCGTGTGACACGGGATCAGTGGTAAAGAATGGCTTAAGACGTTGACTATTCGGGTCAAGAATCTCAATCGCACCATGGGAGAAGACATTTTGAACAATGAATGGTCCTGACCACCTGGTTCTCAATTTTCCAGGGAAAAGGTGGAGTCGTGAATTGTACAACAGAACCTTTTGTCCTACGACAAAAATCTTTCGGTGAATGGATTTATCGTGAAAAAGCTTGGTTCTGTGTTTAGTGATCCGAGCATTGTCATATACCTCGTTTCTCAGCTCTTCAAGCTCGGATAGCTGCAACTTCCTTAAAGCACCGGCTTTATCCAAATCCAAGTTCAGCTGCTTTAAAGCCCACATAGCTCGGTGTTCTAATTCAACAGGCAAGTGACAAGGTTTCCCAAATACAACTCGATATGGAGACATACCGAGGACAGTCTTGTAAGCGGTCCTGTATGCCCATAAGGCATCAGTGAGTTTGATGGACCAATCCTTACGATTCTGTCCTACAGTTTTCTCCAAAATGAGTTTTATCTGTCTATTCGTGACTTCAACTTGCCCGTTGGTTTGAGGATGATAAGCCGTGGATAATTTGTGAGTGATAGAGTATTTACGCATCAAAGCTTCAAAAGCCCTATTGCAAAAATGACTCCCATTATAGCTTATTATCGCATGAGGGGCTCCAAAGCGAGAGATGATGTTTTCTCTTAAAAACTTAATGACAACATGGTTTTCATTCGTCCGTGTTGGAATTGCTTCAGCCCACTTGGAAACATAATCTACGACTACCAAAATGTATTGGTTACCATAGGACAGAGGAAAGGGTCCCATAAAATCGATGCCCCAGAGGTCGAAAATTTCGACTTCCAAGATGGGTGTAAGGGGCATCATGTCTCTTTGTGTGATACGACCTGTCATTTGACACTTGTCACAAAGCTTGCAAAAATTGTATGCATCCTTAAAGAGAGTGGGCCAGTAAAATCCACTCTGAAGCACTTTCTCAGCAGTTTTCCGTGGACCAAAATGTCCACCGCAAGCTAACTTGTGACAAAATGTCAAAACGCTTTGATGTTCATCCTCAGGAAGGCATCTACGTATGATTTGGTCAGGACAGTATTTGAATAAATACGGTTCATCCCAAAGAAGAACCGCATTTGGCGCATGAAACGGTGTTTTTCTTGTCCTGACCAATGAGAAGGTATTTGCCTGGTAGCAAGGTAGTTCACTATATCAGCATACCAGGGCTCTCCACATATCTCAAAAATGTGCTCGTCGGGAAAATCATCATTAATCGGTATATTCTCCTTAGGTGCATTTGGGATTCTCGACAAATGATCAGCTACCACGTTCTCAACGCCCTTTTTATCTTTAATTTCCAAATCAAACTCTTGCAAAAGAAGTATCCATCGAATCAGTCTTGCCTTAGCATCCTTCTTTTGCATCAAGTATTTTAGGGCGGAGTGATCAGTGAAAACAATAGTCCTGGACCCTAGCAGATATTGGCGAAATTTCTCCAACGCAAAGACAACTGCTAAAAATTCCTTTTCAGTAGTTGTATAATTGAGTTGGGCCTCATTCAGTGTTCTGCTAGCATAATAGATTACGTGTTGCCTATTATCAATACGCTGTCCTAAAACAGCGCCTATAGCAAAGTCTGAGGCATCACACATAATCTCAAAAGGTTTGGTCCAGTCTGGTGCAGATATGATCGGTGCAGAGACAAGTCTACTCTTAAGCTCTTTCCACGATTTTTGACATTCCTCATCAAATATAAAGGGTACATCTTTTCCTAAGAGATTTGTCAAGGGTCTTGCAATGTTGCTAAACCCTTGAATGAATCGTCTATAGAAGCCGGTGTGCCCTAAGAATGATCTAATGTCCTTTAAACATGTTGGTTCAGTGAGCTTTGTTATGACTTCCACTTTGGACTTGTCTACCTCGATTCCTATTCTTGATACCTTGTGCCCAAGCACGATTCCTTGCTTGACCATAAAATGACACTTTTCCCAGTTAAGTGTCAAATTTTTCTCCATACAGCATTGTAACACCAACTTTAAATGGTACAAGCATTGCTCAAAGGAATCCCCATAAATCGAGAAATCATCCATGAAAATTTCCAGAAATCTCTCCACCATGTCCGAAAAAAGATTCAGCATGCAACGTTGAAACGTTGCAGGAGCATTGCATAGACCGAAGGGCATCCTTCGGTAAGCAAATGTTCCAAAAGGACAGGTGAAGGTCGTTTTATCTTGGTCTTCGGGAGCAATTGGGATTTTATTATATCCTGAATATCCATCCAGGAAACAGTAATACTCGTGTCCCGCCAATCTCTCCAGCATTTGATCGATGAATGGAAGAGGAAAGTGGTCTTTACGTGTGGCAGTGTTCAGTTTCCTGTAATCAATACAAACTCGAATCTTCGTTGGAAGACGTGTTTGTATCAATTCTTTATTCTCATTTTCCACCACAGTAAATCCAGCTTTCTTAGGCACAGCATGAACTGGACTAACCCACTGACTATCGGATATGGGATAGATAATCTCATTGTCTAATAGTTTTAAGATTTCAGATCTAACAGCTTCCTGCATAATGGGGTTAAGTCTACGCTGTGGGTCTCGTTTAGGCTTGGCATCTTCCGTCAAATGAATCCTATGTTGAACAATGGAAGGACTAATCCCCTTGATATCAGCCATGGTCCAACCAATGGCCTCTCTATTTTCTCTTAACACAGTCAGAAGGTCCTCTTCTTGTTGTTCAGTAAGATTGGATGCGATGATTACAGGAAAAGATTCCTTCTCATCCAAGTACTTGTACTTGAGATGATCGGGAAGAGCCATAAGCTCAGAAGAAGGGACCGGATCTATCACAGGTTGCTCATGGTGTAAGGGAAGAATAGGGGTGGAATTAGTAGTCCTTTCAACAAGTGATCCAACAATCTGATCAAGGTTGAAGTCATCTGACTCCAACTCAAATTCCTCTTCAGACTCATACTCAACCTCCTCCACATGTTCGCTGGTTAACCCTTCTATCAAGTTCACATCAAAAGACTCATTGTCCACATCCCTTGGCTGCTTTCCCTGATGGAAAACATTCACCTCCTTCGTCATATCTCCGAACGTTAGCCTCATCGATCCATTTCGACAGTTGATGATCGCATTCGCGGTGGCTAAGAAAGGACGTCCTAGAATGACGGGTGTTTGTGCTCTGTGATTTTGTACGGGTTGTGTTTCAAGAACAACAAAGTCCACGGGGTAAATGAATTCCCCGACCCGTATTAAAACATCTGTAATTTCCCCTTTTGGAATCTTTACAGAGCGGTCAGCCAATTGGATAGTCATCTGGGTTGGACGAAGGTTGCCTAACCCTAACTGCTGATATACAGAAAAGGGGAGAAGATTGATGCTCGCGCCCAAGTCTAGCAAAGCCCTATTTATGGTGGTCTGCCCTATGATACAAGAAATGGTAGGGCTCCCTGGATCTTTGTACTTCACAGGGATCGGACCATTGAGCAGTTCACTTATGTTGGAAGCCAAAAAGACTTTTTTAGGGACATTTGCTTTTCTCTTTTTAGTACACATTTCTTTCAAAAACTTGGCGTAGGATGGGACTTGTTGAATGGCATCTAAGAGAGGGACATTGATTTGTACTTGGTTGAATATCTCTCTTATCTTCTCCATGTGAGCATTCATCTTATGATTCGTAAGCCTATTTGGGAATGGGACAACAGGCTTATATGTTTGCTCATCAACTTTCTCTTTTCCTTTTGACTGAGAAGTGGATGGTTGTGTGCTTGATGAAGGACTATCTTGCATGGGTTGTACTGGAACAGAAGGTGGTGACACAGATTTGGGAGACTGATTTGAAACCTTGTTATCTACATGCTTTCCAGATCTAAGGATTTGAATGGCTTGGCATTGGCTGGGTCCCAAGTCTTCAACTTCGTGCAGAGGAAAATGGGCTTTGGGATTGGGCACAGGTTGGCTAGGTAACATTCCTTTTTGTCTTTCAGTCAAAGAATTAGCCAACTGCCCTATTTGAATTTACAATTTGTTCATATCCTGTTGCTGATTGTTCATCATTGCTGCTTGGGTCTTAGATAAGGTCTCTATCATTTTCTCCAATTCAGAAATTTTCTTGTCTGAAGGATTGGGTGGTGGATGATGCTGAAACTGGGGCTGAAAGTTTCCTTGGTATGGCACAGGATGTTGATATGACTGGAATCTGGGTGGACTCTGGTATGAATGAACATTTGGTGGGTTCTGGTGGTAAGTCGGTGGATGAGACTGAGCAGGGTATTGTTGTGGAAAGGGTTGTCTCGGCTGCTCAGGGCCAGACTGACTCCAAGAGAAATTCGGATGGTTTCGCCATCCCGGATTATAGGTTTTGGAGTAAGGATTGTAAGTGGGTCTGGTGTACGCGGCATTCGTACTCTCCTGAAACATTTGAGTTTGATAAACTGGACACTCCTCAAACAGATGATTCAGATCATGGCAGTAGGTACAACCCGGATTAACAACAGGTGTTGGATTGACCTGATTAACAGAAGAATTTTCCCTGGACTCTAGCAATTCAATCCTCTTCATCAACTGAGTTATCTTAGCTTCTGCAGCTATCGAGGATTCTATCGAGTGTAAACCGGTTCTGGAATTTGTGGGTGTAGGTTTCTCAGTACATGATTCCCACTGGACTGTCTTTTCAGCTAATGCCTCAAAAAGATCCCAACCCTGATCTTCATCCTTCTTTAAGAATTCTCCTTGACACATGGTTTCAAGGAGCGTCTTAGTCTGATAATCAAGCCCATCATAGATAATCTGGCACTGGCGCCATTTTTTTATACCGTGATGGGGACACAGGGCTACTAGGTCTTTGAAGCGCTCAAAGTACTTCCAAAACGGTTCATTGGCTTCTTATTTGAATTGCATTATATTCTTCCTCATAAGGGCTGTCTTATGGATAGGATAAAACTTTTTAAGAAAGACCTTAACGAAATCATCCCATGAAGAAATTGAGCTAACTGGGAGATTATAAAGCCACTTCTTAGCAATATCCTTAAGTGTAAAAGGTATAAACCTAAGTCTGACAGCATCCTCGGTCAACTAGAAAATTCTCATCATAAGGCATACTTCTTCAAACTCTCG
The DNA here is from genome assembly GCA_038442645.1 of Agave tequilana. Lineage (NCBI taxonomy): Eukaryota > Viridiplantae > Streptophyta > Magnoliopsida > Asparagales > Asparagaceae > Agave > Agave tequilana. The sequence goes on along the minus strand of JAVJIF010016241.1, from coordinate 22,026 downwards.
GATGAAGAAGTACGCATCCTCAGATTCAAGGCCACGGAATCGTGGAAGTGTGTTGATGAACTGGGGCTTCAACTCAAAGTTATTTCCATTTGTGTTTGGGAGGAGAATGCAAGATGGAAGTGATGTGCGGATCGGGTAGAACTTGTCTTGCAACGAAACGTTGGTGGTCATGATTGTGTCGAGTGGTGGTGTATGTGGCAGTGTAGAAGTTCTTACAAGCCTAGCAGAATTCGGATCTCGATACCACTCTTGCATACAATTACACAATCAACGTGCACCTTTCACACAGGCGGAAAATGAAAAAAATAACAATCAAGAAAAAAGAAAAAATCAATCCAAGCTTTCTAGGTTTCCTGGACCTAGACGACTCCTAACTTTAGATCGTCCACAGGAGGTTTGGTGTAGACTTTGACTATAAGCGAATCAGCCAGGGAAGGGTAAGGTTGGTGGGAGGTTTTCCGTCAGAGACGTTCCTTAATTAAGTAACCAGCAACCTTCGGGCTTTCGGCCCTCAACCCCTTTCCTAGACACTGATTTTACAAAAGTCACTTTCCAACACTTTTCCCCCTTAGGAAAATCTCCTAAGTGAGTCCGGATGTCCCTAGGGCCAACGTCTAGCAATTTTTAATTAGAAGCTTAGGATTGTGAGTGCGTGGGAAAATGGTTTTTGGGCTAAGGAAGGGGTGATAAAATCCCCACCTTATCTTTTTTATGGGATTTGCCCTTAGGATCAATTCGTGCAAGTGTACGATATCAACAAACAAGGTTCACTCAAAGCTTAATTAAATCAAATAAAGAGTGAGTCCTAGCCTATATGCTATGCTTACGTACCTTGTCTCCAGCACTCTTCAACAGTAAATGTAAAGGAATTGAAAGACACGTGCCTAGAGATGCAAATGTCTAAACAATTTTCTTAACTTGCAACAAATTTTTTACTGTTGATTAGCAGTTATCAGGTGAAGCAAACAAGATTTAAAGTATTGCAGCAGCTGTATTTTGCAGAGAAGCAAGCCCTACAGAAAAATGATCAGTAGTCAACTCTTCCTTGCCGTAATTCTGCGGCAAAATCCCAGAATTTGCGGCAATTCAGAGGGATCCTGGTCTCTGCTTTCGAGAGCAGAGGCCCAGGTCCACTTATATGTTTCTGCAATGCAAGATTTGCTGTTTCTTCAACCTGTAACCTGCAACAGAGAAGAGTATTCGTTTAATTCTTCACTTGAAAACAAATACCGTTGCTCTCCCCGGCAACGGCGCCAAAAATTTGATTGGGAAAGAGTAATGTAGAGTTATTACACAAGTATTCAATTAAAGAAGAAAGGTTTAGAGTTAACCTTGGCGCTCGTTTACTCCACAAAAAAGATCAATATACCCTTTCCAATCTCCGCTATAGCAATGGCTATACCGATTCGATTCTCCGGGAGAGCTAGCGATAGAAGCGTTACGGTATGGAGTGAAGAAATGAAAAACGAAATGTCTTCTATGTATTTACACAAATGCAATAAGCAACATGAAAAGAAGTGATGGATTTGTGCATTATGGAAAAAGGAATCAAAAGAACTTGGGTGAAGTGTGTTGCAAAGAAAGAAAAGCTAGTAAAGAAAGTGTTAGAAAACTTTGGATAAGAAAATACATGGCTAGCTAACTTTACCTCATTGCTAACTTACTAAACTCAATGGTGATGCTATATTGCCTCATGTTGATTCATTGGAAATAGGGATAACTTGCTTGTTTGTTCAAGTGTTTTACCATTTGGAAGATGAGTGTTCTCTTGTTCTTTAGCTTGAAGCCTCTTATTGATTCATTGGCTCTCTAGATAGATATTCAATGATGAACTCTAGGATTGGTACTCAAAGGATGCTAGGTTAGAAGAATCAACATTCATTTATACTTTCAAGACATAACAACAAATTAGCTTGAAGTAAAGAAGTTGTTCTACAAGTAGCACATGTTTGGTGTTCCATCAAAGGCTCTTGTTCTAGACAAGGCTCTAAATGAGGCACACATGAGTCATATGGAGTATGAACAAGCAATTGCCAAGGGAAAGCAACTCTACTTCCTTGGTAAGTAAAAGAATTATCACAATGCAAGTATAACGATAAGCATCATCCAAAGAGATAGAAGTTAGCTAGGTAAGTCCTTAGCTAGCCATGCAATAGAGGCTTAGCTATCCATTACACTAGAAACAAAGCAACTATTCATGATGTAAAGCAATAGAACTAAAGCAAATGAAATAGCAAATAGAATGAAAGCAAGAAATTAAAGCAAAGTAAAGTAAAACATACTAGAGATTGCAAAGAGATGAATGGAACTCTTTTGATTAATCCTTGCCTACAAGAATGTTACTTCCTTGATACAAGCTTTCAAACAGCACTCTCTCTCTCACTTTGTCAAAATCTCTAGGAGGAAGAAGATGAAGACTAAAAACCTAGGAGAATAACAAAACAAAATACAAGAATTTCTCCTATTTTCTTCTCTCTCTTCTCTGCTTTCTCTCACAGACCCTGGTCCTCTATTTATAGCCATCCATGAGAAGGATCTAGAGCCCTGGCCGTTGGCGCAAAATCTGGGCTCCAACTGCCTCCAAACCGCCGCAGATACGCGGGAAATCCCCAGATTTGGCGGCAAAATCTGGGCCGTTGAGCCCAGATTTTCTGTTGTGATTTGATTGTTAGGTTGTTATCCACGTGGCCTTCTGGAAGATCCAATTGGCGCGCGGATCTCAACTGAATCCAAATTTAAATCTTGGGTTCTTTTGGGCTTATGGATTTAATCTCTTTAATTATTGCTAATTAAAGTGACTAATGGACTTTTTCTCTTTAAGTTGTGGACCTGTAAAAATAGAGAGAAAAGGAGTTAAAAATCACATTTTATTTACAATATGCATAGTATGGAAGTGGTAAAATATGCAAATATGTATAACAATCAGCGGAGCTAAGGGATCATCCCTAAGTGTTGACAGCGGTGCTTATGCAGCTTCAGCACCCAAGGACATTCCCAAAGTTCTTAGCCGCGAAGCTAGAGCTAAAGCACTATTCAGTGCTAACTACCTCTGCAATGAGAAAAAGAGCAGGGCGTCGCCTTATCCGCGATCCAACAGAGCTTCCGTGCTAAATCGTTTAGGCCCAACTGGGTCTGACTTGCGGGAATTCTTGACAAGCAAACGGAAGTCAGAATCTTTCCAAACTTCTCCCTCCTGTTGTCAACAAGTGGGATGTCAGTTGATGACAGTCCACTCAGTCCACTGTCGGCTAGGACCAATCCCCGCCACTCCTCCAGGCCGATGATCAGTCTTTGATCGACTGTTGGTACAAGCTCCGGTGAAACATCGCAAAAGGAGCGTATCACGAGATCTGCCCTCTGCATCCGTTAACATAATCGGAAGAGGACGAGAACTGCGCAGGGGTAGACGAGCGTCCCACGACACTCCCTACAGTTTCCCAGATCAGGATTATAGCCCAAGCTTGGGCGAAGTCTTGGTTCGTGAAGGAGTCTTCTGAAATACTAGATCTAGGGTTACAATACCCTACATTTATGAACAGCCATCTTCCTCAACTGCAGTAACCTCACCAGAACCAATAAAAGGATTAGTCCAATGGTGTGATGAAGAGGACGAAGACAGTGAGTATGCCTCTTCGGTAACAGTCAGCTCGGTGCGAACGGATAGAGTATCAGTGAACATGGCTGATAACGGTAATGATGACCTTCATCGACGGTTGGGAGCTCAGGAGCAAACTTTCAAGACCCAGCAAGAAGCTTTGGATAACATTCAATAGATGCTCGCTCAACTCCTTAATAACCAGAATAATAATGATACCAGGAGTAACCATGATGAGGAAGAACATCTTAATAATGAACAGTCAAGGACGGAGAGTCAAAGGAGGGTTCTTCTTTGGACGCTAAAGTTCTTAAAGGCATCCAAGCTCAAATCGCATCCCTAACTCAGAGGGATGAACTAAAGAAAGTAGGGGCAGTCCGTCCTTACCCGCTGGAATGGGATTCAGTACCATACCCACTAAAGTTCAAACCACCAACATTACATACGTACGATGGTAAGAGCTCACCAAACCAGCACATCTACTATTCCGGTCTCAGACCGGTAATGTTATAGATAATGATGCTATCATGGCTAGGCTATTCATTGGCACCTTAAAGAGGGTAGCATTCGACTGGTTCTGAAGTCACCCTCCGGGCTCTGTCAATTCCTGAATCGACCTGAAAACCCGATTTCTTTCTCGTTTCTATGAGGATGATACTGAGGTAACCATGGATAAACTCCTCTCTACCGTACAGAAGAAAGGCGAATCTGTCCGAAATTACATCGAGCGGTTCAGAAACTTGTCTCTGATGTGCCTAGCAGGGATGCCATTACCCATGCTCTTACAGACGTGCAAGCACAACTTCTTAGACCAAGTAGAAATTCGCATGGGGGCTGTCAAAGCCTATACCTGGAAAGAACTGGTCGAGCAAGCTGAGATAGCCGAAAACTCGGCTAAAAAGTTCGAACCATCCACCCCTAAAGGCAAATGGGGTATGAATAATAAGGGACGTGGCGACATGGCACAGTCTTCTCAAGCCAAAGGGAAAGAGACTATGTCCATCGAATTATCAGGGGATGCTCAGTCAAAGGCCAAGAAGAGCGGCTTCAATAATCAGGAGTCTAAGTTTTCTCCGAAACAGTAATCCTTCAAAGACGATCAGGTGGTCACAATATTCCATTTACTCCACAAAGGGAATAAATTGAAGCTGTCGGATGCTCGACGTCCTAATGAAATAGGACGCACGAACGATCCCAAATACTGTCTCTTTCATAGGATGATTCATCATCCTACCGACAAGTGCTTTATCCTCAAGGACAGAATTCAAGCTTTAATCGACGCTGGAGTCCTGACACTAAAGTCAGAGTAAAAGAAAGTCACTGCAAATATGGTGACCCTCGAGTTCGGCAAGACCCTAAAGGTCACAGCTCCTGACGGGACCTTTCTGATTCCTTCACCACGACTGGAAGTCAAACATCCTGTAGCTAAAACTCGAGAGAATAAGGATCTTGTTCCCTTGACACTGAAGATAGGAGAAATCATGTGGTACACCCAGACCTTGTCCAAGACAAACAATGGGATTCAAAGAAGTCCAAGTCGAAGGACAAATCTTGCAATGTCATCTCCATCCTGCCAGACGATGACAATCTTACAGCAGCTTCTCTCAGCGATTCCGAAGGAGAAAAGCACGCTTGCACAACGCGGGCTGATGTACCTCAGCCAGCAGGTACTTGATCCGGAAAATCATACTTAAAACAGTATGAGAAAGCTGCTGACGAGACACAACAGCAGACGATGTCAGCACAAGTACCAGCACCCGCTTCAGTTCCAACCAAGGGAAAGGAGAAGCCAAGGGAAGTCCGGTTCGACCATGTCCTGAAGAAGCCTTCAGGCCCAGAGCTTGACACGCCCTTTCGTTTTGATATATTGGCCCAGCTGGCTAATATCCCGGCTCGTATTACCATACACGAGCTCCTTTGTCTCTCAAAGGAGACAAGAGTAGCACTCAGAGATGCACTGGCTAATTCAGAGTCATTCCTGACGTACATGCCAAAAATCCCTAAAGATGACGCCCAGTCTTCTTGCCCTGAATGCCATCATGTACAATAAAAGGTACCTGTCATTACCTTCACAGCGGAATATATGCTCCTCAAGGATAACAAGTACGATCGACCTTTGTACTACACCGGATACATCAGTTCAACATGCATTAAAAGGCTACAGGTTGATCCGGGGTCTGCACTCAGCATCATCCCCAAAAGGCTCCTCTACTTTCTCAGTATACCACTATATATGTTGTCCACAACCACTACTACAATATATGGTTTTAATGCCGTGAGTAGTCATCCCTTGGGAAAATTCGACTTCGTTGCCGAATCGGGAGCCTAAAGTCACAAGTCACGTGCTATGTCTTTGACGCTGACACGTCATACAACTTGCTACTAGGATGACCGTGGATCCACGCCAACTGGATCGTTCCCTCCACTCTGCACCACTGCTTCAAATATGCTGAAGATGATGCAACAGTACGAACTATCTTCGCTGAAAAGTAACCATTCAAAAGGGTGGAAAATTACTTTACTGAGGCTCTCCTGTATCAAGAGACCGGTGAAACATCAAAAGAATCACTGCCAGACGATGATGATAGTGGCAATGAGGCGGATTCAGAAGCAGACATGCAAGCCATTTTCATTGGTGAACCAATTATAGCATGTCTTAATAAACCCCAATGTAACGCTCCTTCTGAAGATGAGGGCGAATGGGTAATTAATGATAATATTTCCTTTGATTATCCTGTGAGTGTTGGATTGTTTGAATCCGTTACGGATAGCTCTCTGCACATGCCTTTACATAAACCAAGTGCATCCGGTACACCCATGGAATCTATAGAGGGGGCCGTTTTAGTGATCCCTCCATCCAAAGAGGGTCAGTTACCAATAATATTCGGTAAAGCCCAACCACGAAGGCCCATAGTCACAGATTCAAGTTCAGACTCGGACACCCCATAATTTTTCCATTATGCACGACCAGCGCACCATATGATGAAGAAAATGGGGTACAACCTGAAGCATGGGAAGGGCTTAAATTTCGGAAAAGGAAGACGTAGTTTGCTGCGCAACTTTGTGCCAAGAGGGAAACCAGCAAATTACTATGATAACACACGCAGGGGTCGGGATACGTTACACCCATACCACTAGCAACAGTTCAATCTAAGGATGACAAACCCATCCCATCACATTCTGCCTCTTTCTCCGAGTGGGACTCAGATGTCAGTGTGGGAATGATATTTGAAAATCTTACCGTTAATATGACTTCAAGCAGTCAATTGGAGCCGGCAAAAGCTACTGACGAGAAATCATGGGCTCAGCAATTAGATCTCCAATGGGAAAAGCGATTTGAACAGCGTGAACCACCTACTGAAGACAAGGTGATTCAGGTCAACTTGGGTAGTCAAGATCACCCTAAACCCATCTTTATAAGTGAAAGCTTATCACTTATGAAAAAAGAAGAATTAATAATACTCGTAATGGAGTATATAGACGTTTTTGCATGGAACTACGAAGACATGCCCGGACTTGATCCACAAGTAGCCATGCATCGTCTAAATATCAAACCCGACGCCAAGCCAGTTAAGCAGCAACAACGCCGGTTTCGTCGGAACATCATGGAGGCTATTGAAGTCGAAGTCCATAAGCTCATTGCATGCGGCTTCATACGGGAAGAACAGCATCCTGATTGGGTTGCTAATATCGTTCTCGTCCTTAAGAAGAATGGAAAATACGGATCTGCATTGACTACCGTGATCTCAATACAGCTTATCCTAAAGACGAATTCCCACTGTCCATCACCGATGTCATGATTGACAATACCAGTAGATTCGAAAGAATGTCTTTCATGGATGATTTTTCAGAGTACAATCAGATTAAGATGTATCCCGACGACGAGAAGCATACTTCGTTCTGAATACCATTGGGGGTATACTGTTACACTATGATGCCCTTCGGACTAAAGAACGCTGGAGTAACCTATCAGCAGGCAATGAATACAATCTTCCTCGATCATCTCCGAAAAACGGTAGAATGTTATGTCGACGACATTGCTGTCAAAAGCCGCAATAAGAATGACCATCTTCATGACTTGAGAACGATGTTCGACATAATGCGGGCTCATCAACTGAAGATGAATCTGACAAAATCCTTCTTGGGGTTTCGAGTGGCAAGTTTCTTGGATTTATTGTTACATCAAAAGGAATTCATCTTGACCCGGACAAAGTCAAAGCCATTCAAAACATGCATCCACCGAGGAATCTCAAAGAGCTTAGAGGCTTGTAAGGTAGACTGGCTTATATCAGAAGATTCATCGCAAATCTCTCGGGCCGCTGTCAACCGTTCACCCGACTCATGAAAAAGGGTGTTTCCATTGTATGGGATCAAGCTTGTCAGGAATCTTACGAGGATATCAAGAGATATCTCACAAAATCTCCAGTCTTAGTAGCCCCCACATCAGGAAAACCGTTCTTGCTTTATGTGAAAACTATGGACCATTCTCTTGGTCCCCTGCTTGCCAAAAGATGACAATGGTCTCGAACAGGCTATTTATTATCTGAGCAGGACTCCGATAGGAGCGGAATCTCGCTATAATCCTATTGAGAAGGAGTGCTTAGCTCTTGTCTTTGCCGTTCAGAAGACACGACATTATTTGGTTGGCCAAACCATACATGTCATCTCCAGAGTGAATCCTTTGCATCTTCTCATGACGAAGTCAGGATCATTGAATTCAAGATTAGCTAAGTGAGTGCTTCTCTTGTCCCAATACGACACGCTCTTTATCCCTCAAAAGGCGGTTAAAGGCCAGGCACGTGCAGAGTTCTTGGCTGCTCATCCGATTCCAGAAAACTCAAAACTTCATGAAGATATTCCATATGAAGTTTTCGAATCCAATGTAACTTCAGAAGATGAAGTATGGCAGATGTTCTTCGATAGAGCATCACGAATAGGCCCTAAAGGCATGATCATTGCCGGCGTGGGGGTTGTATTTATCTCCCCGCAAAATCACGTCCTTCCTAGAACATTCTCTCTGACAGAATCATGCTCAAAAAATGTAGCGGAATACAATGCTCTACTCATTGGTCTTCAGCTCACCCACGGAATGGGGGTACGCTATCTTGAAGCTTACGGTGATTCAAAATTGATTATCAATCAGGTTAAAGGGGAATATGAGGTCCGTCACGAGGATTTGGTGCCTTATTATCACGCAATCATCGAATGGCTAATCTGTTTGATGGCTTTTACATCGGGCACGTATCTCGATCCAGAATACTAAAGCGGATGCTCTTGCTGCATTAGCAACAACATTAGCCCTGCCAGTCGACACCGAGTATCACCTTACAGTGGCGACTCGACACCTTGTCTGCTCTAAACATATGTTAAGAACCAGAGAGGTCTATAATATCTCGACGGATCTCGAGCCGAGAGATTGGCGATTTTTTTCATTGACTATGCTCTGCATGGTCTGCTGTCAGACAATCCTAAAGAAGAGGCATCTATCAGACGAAGGTCTCTCTGTTTTTAGTATAATCTAACTCTGAAGACACTTTACCGTCGTTCATATGACGGTGTCCTCTTACGTTGCCTTTCTAATTCAGAGGCACAGGAAGTGCTTAAAGAAGCACACGACGGCATATGCTGAGCGCATCAGCCAGGTTCAAAACTTAAAGACAGATTGCATAGGCTTGGATATTATTGGCCAACCATGATAGCTGACGCCATCCAGTATGCACAAAGGTGTAAAGCATGTCAAATTCATGCAGACTTCATACACCAGCCTCCGTAGTTGCTTCACCCAACTATTGCTTCATGGCCATTTGAAGCATGGGGAATCAATGTCGTAGGGCCAATCAGCCCCTCTTCGATAAAGGACACTGGTTTATCCTAGCGATAACCGATTACTTTTCAAAGTGGGCAGAAGCCATACCACTGGTTGAAGTCAAAACTTTCAATGTGGTTAATTTCATCAAATACCATGTCATCCATCGATTCGGTGTCCCTAGGCGGATCATCCATGATAATGGTCCCCAATTCATAAGTAAGGTATTCTATCGATTCTGTGATAAATATCTGATTCAGAATGTGGCTTCAACTGCTTATAATCCCACCGCTAATGGCTTGGCGGAAGCATTCAACAAGACAATCATTAAGTTACTCAAAAAGTTCGTCTTCTCGAATAAGCGAGATTGGAATGAGAAGCTTGGTGAATGTCTTTGGGCCTAATCGAACCACGGTTCGGACCCCGACAGGCAATACGCCATTTTCCTGGTGTACGAGTGTGAAGCAGTCATACCGTTAGAAATCCAGATGCCGTCATTGCGAGTCGCTTTAATGACTAAGATCACATCAGAGGACAATGATCGGTTACGTCTTCAAGAGCTCGAAGCCTTAGATGAGAGGCGGTTACAAGCTTAGCAGCACATTGAGTTATATCAAGCTCGGATCTCGAAAGCCTTCAATAAGAAGGTCAAACAAAGAGTCTTCCAGAAAGGAGATTTGGTTTTAGCCGTCAGACGACCAATGATCATGACTCACAAAACCAAAGGCAAATTTCAGCCCAAATGGGAGGGACCGTTTGTAATAGAAACAGTCTATTCAAACGGGACATATCGCCTTATGACCTCAGATGGCGATTTGCTCATGATGCCGATCAGCGGTAAGTTCTTAAAGAAGTATTATCCTTAATTAAGGATCCTTCTCATGATCAAGTTAACATTACACCTCTGATCAAGACCCACAAATCCAAGATATGCAGAAGGAGCGCCCCTCTCTTCCTCCAAATGAGGTCATACAACCATGAACCAGTGAGAAGCTGATCATACACTGGTTGTCTCAAAGAAGAATCAAGGTTACACATGCGCTAACCATTTGATCCAACACCTTTAACGGTTAAGGATAGAGGAAAATGTTGGCCTTTAAGCCCAACATAAGTCCTCGATAACTCATCATGCTGAGGGGAATAGCATGACTAGCCCGACTCAAACGGTAGTTGGTAAAGGCATATCAAACCCGTTAACAGCTGAGGATTTGCTAAAAATCTTATGGGACCTGTTCCCATTTGATTCCCTCTCTAAAATCACTTACCAATTCTCATCCATAGAATGGTAGGACCACATATAAAGAATGATAGATTCACTCGAATTACTGCTATATTCAAACACCTCTAACAGTAAATGAAAATCTCGGTCAAGTTAATACTACACTTTTGACCAAAATTGCTCATACCGTAAATCCATTTCGTTGTTACGTTAACATTAAACCTATGATAGTGATCTCCTCGTTTTTCTCAGTGAGAACGAGACCTTTTCATGCTATGTTTGACACTACACCTCTGGCATCCATTTCACTGTTAAGTTAACATTAAACCTATGACAGTGATCTCCTCGTTTTTCTCAGTGAGAACGAGACCTTTTCGTGCTATATTTAACACTACACCTCTGGCATCCATTTTACTGTTAAGTTAACATTAAACCTATGACAGTGATCTCCTCGTTTTTCTCAGTGAGAACAAGACCTTTTCATGCTATGTTTAACACTACACCTCTGGCATCCATTTCGCTGTTAAGTTAACATTAAACCTATGACAGTGATCTCCTCGTTTTTCTCAGTGAGAACGAGACCTTTTCATGGTATGTTTAACACTGCACCTCTGGCATTCATTTCGTTGTTAAGTTAACATTAAACTTATGACAGTGATCTCCTCGACTTTCGCAATGAAAATAAGACCTTCCATGCTATGTTTAACACTACACCTCTGGTATCCATTTCTCTGTTAAGTTAACACTAAACCTATGACAGTGATCTCCTCGATTTTCGCAATGAAAACGAGATCTCTCCATGCTATGTTTAACACTATACCTCTGGCATGCATATCTTTTGTCAAGTTAACTTTACACCTCTAACAAATTGCTTTCCGAATCCTACGAAGTTCTTTTTGTCACGTTAGCATTACACCTCTGACATATGATCTTCTATGAAATTCATTTCCTACCTCCCCAGTAAGTTCCTAAGTCCCACTCAGTCTTTGGTGGACTTTTCGGATTGTCACGTTAATAATATACCTCTGACAATTTCTTCCAAATCCCATCCAAAATTTGAGCTTGGTGGCTTCTCAATCGGTTACGTCATTGCGACCTCTGAACTAGCAGATAACCAAGTCTTATCTTCCAGTCCGACAAGGACTATTCTTTGTCATCATATGACACAATTTTGAGCTTGGTGGCTTCTCAACCGGTTATGTCATTGCGACCTCTGAACCGGCAAATAGCCAAGTCTCATCTTTCAGTCCGGCACGGACTATTTCTTTGTCGCCATATGACAATTTTGAGCTTGGTGGCATCTTAACCGGTTACATCATTGCGACCTCTGAACCGGCAGAAAGCCAAGTCTCATTTCAGTCTGGCAAGGACTATCTCTTTGTCATCATACGACAAAATTTTGAGCTTGGTGGCTTCTCAACCAGTTACGTTATTGCGACCTCTGAACCGACAGATAGCCAAGTCTCATCTTTCAGTCTGGCAAGGACTTTCTTTGTCGCCATATGATAATTTTGAGCTTGGTGGCATCTTAACTGATTACGTCATTGAGACCTCTAAACCGGCAGATAGCCAAGTCTCATCTTTCAGTCCGGTAAGGACTATTTCTTTGTCATCATATGATAAAATTTTGAGCTTGGTGGCATCTTAACCGGTTACGTCATTGCGACCTCTGAACCGGCAGATAGCCAAGTCTCATCTTTCAGTCTAGCAAGGACTATTTCTTTGTCATCATACGATAAATTTTGAGCTTGGTGGCTTCTCAATCGGTTACGTCATTGCGACCTCTGAACAGGCAGATAGCCAAGTCTCATCTTTTAGTCCGGCAAGGACTATTTCTTTGTCATCATACGATAAAATTTGAGCTTGGTGGCTTCTCAATCGGTTACGTCATTGCGACCTCTGAATCGGCAGATAGCCAAGTCTCATCTTTCAGTTCAGTAAGAACTATTTCTTTGTCACCATATGACAATTTTGAGCTTGGTGGCATCTTAATCGGTTACGTCATTGCGACCTCTGAACCGGCAGATAGCCAGGTCTCATCTTTTAGTCTAGTAAGGACTATTTTCTCAAATGTATGACTAACTCTCTCGGCTTATCACCGCTGATTAGATTAGTTATATCATTATTCCGTTTTCTTTTAAGGGCTGCAATACAACTTGAAAGCGAGAATTCAGAAGTTAAAACAAGTTGGAAATGCAACGGGGAGTCAAAATAAAATCACTTTTTATTGATTCCAAAAGAGGGATACATGAATGCACAGATTACAAGCTACGACGGTGCTTCATAGGACCTTATCTATTCTTCAAGAGTGGCCAGCCTAGTCTTCCTCTCTTCAGCAGCCCTGAGAAGCGCCTGCGACCTCAACTCGGCCTCATTAAAGCTCGCCGTCTGGGCCAAGCGAGCTTCAATTTCAACCAACGTTGCCCTCTGTGCTAGCTCCTGCCGTAAGACTTCATCATTCTGGGGCTTAAGCTGCTCAAGCCGGGCAGTCTCTTCAAGACGCACTGGTTCAGCCTTGGATAAAAGAAGATTAGCCTTCCGATCATTTCCTTGGCCTTTTCGATTTTATCCTCAGTGTCAAGAAGAGCACTGCTAGAAGCGTTTATGACATCCCCGAGCTCTACTTTCCTTGTCTCCAAGGATTTCAAATCAGAAGAAATTGCCTTAGCAGCTTCTTGAGCGGTGAGATGAGCTTCATGCATCTGAGCAACAAGATGCGCAAGCTGTTCGTTAACTGAAGACTCCAGATCTGAATGGCTAAGACGGCGCCATTCGTCCACATCCCTCTCGAGTCTGTCCACCAGAAGCTCCAATGTGACGGCCTGGTCATCACCTCCAAAGTCCCGGATACTGTCAGTGCTTCAGGAGAGGACCACCTTTAAAGCAGAGAATGAGGTAGTCGAGCCCTTCAAGACCAAAGCAATGGATCGCTTCAAGCTCTTATAAAAGCTGTCGACTAACTCAGTCACGAATTCGTTCTTGGCCTCAATTACTCCCAGCAAACGAGCAGCCCCTGAAGACAGAGTTTCCACTGGCTTCACTGGTGTAACTATGGAGGAAATAATAGAAGCACTGGCTGCAGCAACATGAGGGGTCGTCGGTGATCTCGGAGGAGTCCTCATTGAAACCAGTACACTAGCCACAACTGAGGTAGGACTAGTGACTATTTCTTGGAGAGCTGGCTCAACCACCAATGTTGGAGAAGTAGGACTGGTAATCAACTTTAGCTCCGCGCCTGGCAAGATAGGCAGCACTGGCAAACCGATGGTATCTCACTCACCGATATAGTTAGAAGTGAGATTGGTTCCATGACTACCGTTCCCTCAATTTCATTTCCTCTGGCTGGTTCATGTTGATAAGAGGGAAACCCGTGATACAAAGCATCCAACTCGGCAGCATCCGCCGTAGTCGAAGCACTCGCTTCACCCCTGTTTCCCTCAGAAAGACGGATTGGCTCTCTTGAAGTCGATGCACTCAGAGGTGGAACACCTACAGTAAGACTTTGTTTAAGCAAGGCATAATAAATAGCAGGAGTAAAAAAGGTCAAAACACTACTAAAAGATGATGTCGCTTCAATCGTCTTGACGGCTGCATCAGTCCCTGCAGGCTCCATTAGAAAATCTTTAGCAGAATCAACACGAATGGCCGGCCCACCTTCGCTTGTCGAACCCTCCGTGGTCCACCTAAAAGAGCTAGAGGCTACGGGACTTCCTTTTGAAGTCCCAGCACCCAAAGGACCTACATCAGCCGCATCACCTCCAGACTCTTTCGAGATGGCGAAATAGCCAGCTTCATCGCCTTCTCTATAAGTGAACAGGGGATCATAATGCTCCCCCTGTTCTCCGGCAGTCTCAGCTCTCAGGCTTCTCACCGCCTCAGTTCCTGAATCATAAAGTAAACAATGAGCTATATGAAACACCAAGAAGTATATTACAAGAACGGAGCTGATCTTACCTGGTCTGGAGCAGCTTTACCAGTAGTCTGCCTAGGAGCCGACAACCTAATGACTAATGGAGCAGGAGGAGGAGGAACTGCAGATGATTCTCCCTCTGCAATAACCGTAGGAGCGTAGCGACGAGGCTTCTTCACTACCCCTTCCTACGAGATCCACCTTCCCACTTTCGCTTGAAGTGGACGTCAGGATCTCTTCCTCCACTTCGTCCACATCAACATGTTCCATAGGGGCCGTGCCTACCCCATCAGAAGCAGCTGATGGAGCCTCAGCACCTGTATCCGCTTCAAAGCGAGGACTTCCTGCATCCGAGGCTTCGTTATCATCAACGGCAATGAATTCCCCGAGGCCTGGAACGCGGACCCTCTTACTCTCGCTCTTCTGAGTGAACTTCCGCTTCAGCCGCTGAGAGATAACTTCACACCAAAGGAATTAATAGAAAATCCAGTGGGTGTGGAGTTTGAAGTTCTATACCACTGGCAGAATCCCAGGGTCGTCAGAAGATTCGGAGTCCTTAGCGGCATGCACAGTCGCGCCTCAGTACAGCCAGCAATGAAGAACCGCCAGGCACGAGCTCCATCGATGAGGCTCCCCATAAAGGCCAGACTGCTGTTTGGATTGCCTACATACAGTTGGTCATACCCAAACTGACGGGCAAACTGACTCGGAACATAGGGCTCCAGGTAATAGGTGTCCCCACTACTATACAACAAGTGTGATGGCCGGATGCTAACCAGCCATTCGAAGACTCCCCGACTCAATGATGTCTGCCCTTCTCCTACATCCTTGAATTCTTCACCATAGCCTGCATCGCGAATGTAGGGGAAGCATCGAAAAAGGCTATAAACTTCATGACGGCACAGCAGTTTACGGACCGCAGCCACATAAGTCTTTGATCACGAAACACCCCTCGAATCGACGGAGAAGCGCCATGCGAACACCTTCTGGGGGCCCCTCTCTGGCTCGGATAATAGAAGGGCAGTGAAGGGTGAACCATGCCATCAAATAAGTATACGGCAAACCTATTCCGGGGTTTGGTCCGTCGCGAGGTAAGATAGTCCCCTTTCCCCACTTCGTTGCTGGTGGCCTACAGAAAGCCTCCGTCAATCCACGAAGGCCTCTTTGAATACAGCACACCATGGCTGGAAGAAGTCCAAGAGAATGACCATGGACTAAACGAACGGCAGGCAATAAGATAGTCGGATGAATAACATCGCCAGACGACGACGACACCACACATCTCTTCAACCAGAACGTTAGAAAACCAGCCAGAAGTGCCTTCCGGGACGTCGGTCGACGAGCCTGGTGGTGGAAACTCCGAAGAATATCCCTTCCCTGAAATTGAAATCGAACCTGAATGTGATCCTCAACCTCCTGTTGGGAATTCCATTTCACTTTTTGATTCAATAATGACTCCGGTATCTTTACCAAATTTTTTCTCTATTCCGGAGTCAACATTAAATCCTGTACCAGTCCACCGTGAAATGGAATCACCAATCTCTTATGATCAGACTTCATTAATGGGGACAGTGTATGAACATCAATTCTTTGGTCTGGACCCTATTTTTGAACCAATTTCGACTCTCATTGTTGACTCTCGACTTGATCTGAGTCAACTTCCCGATTTGGTATCGGTTTTGTTCCTGTTCCATTTGAGTCCAAATCAATTATCTCTCAAAATCACACTTCATTGTTGGACAAGAATGTTGAAGAAAATGACTCAATAATTATTTTTGAAAATTGGAAATTAGATGGGGATAATTTTTAAATAAGATCATTCATTCAATCAACATTTTATTGGGTCATATTAAAGAGGTCATTGGTGGGTTCCTGCACGATCCACGCTATTTTGATTGGGTAGCAACACTTGGCCCAATTAGACCACCACCGGAGCCACCCCCTTAAGGTAGTCTTCCTTCCCTCTCCATTTGTTTCAAGTATTTACACATTCACGATGCATTGAGGACCATGCATGAGATAAGTGTGGGGGATGGTTTACTAACGTAGTTAGTTTTATATTTTCTTTCTTTTACACTTCTTTTTAATTAAAAAAATCTTTTATATAACAACTTTTCTTTTCTTTTTTCAAAACTTTTTGAAACAAGAGAAATAGTTTTGATTATTTTTAAGAAAATTAAGATTATCTTAGGAATTAGGAAGACCTCAAATTAGGAAGACCTCAAATTGTGAAATTTTAAACTGAGTCAAAATAATAGATCTTGTTTAAATTTTAGGATAAGAAAGTAAAATTGAAAAGATAATTGATCTTGAATTTTTGCCTTAGATTTATGCACTCCATACTTACATAATTTTTGGGATTGAAACAAAGACTAAAATGCCATTAAAATATATAATAAAAAAATTTTAAAAAAACCACCTATTGAAGTTGGGTAATTATGTCTCAGGAAGCATGATTATTCATACCTAAAACGGTGGACAAAAAAAAAATAACTCCCTTTAGTTTTGTAGCCTTGTTTACTCGAGTCCAAGTCCGAGGGATGTTTTCTCATCTGGTGCCCTAAGACCATCTGCTTTGGGAGTCACCGGCTAAAGGCTCACTACCCGGGTAAATAAGAAAGCCTAAGAAAACTAAGAGAAGAAAAAAAAGAAGAAAAAAATAAATAAAATAATAATATATATTAAATAAATGGCATGAAAGCTTGAGTCGATATCCTAAAAATCTTCACAGTTCACAAAGTGCATATCTTTCTAAGAGTTTTATGAAAGATCAAAGAGTCAATTCAATTTAAATTCTTACATTTAATTATACCAAGATTTTTTGCATTTTGACTTAGTTTAAGAAAGAACAATTTCTGGTTAACCTATGACCTTAGATCACTTATATTTTCACAAAAATACTTCAACAATTTTCTCTATTTCAAAAATGCGTTTTCAAAATACTAACATTTGATTTCTTTCTTTATGGATTTTGTGGGTGTAATCCGCTGAAAACCCTCAGGAGACAAAACTCCTCCTCTAAGGGGAACTTAGAGGTTTAACGGCTTGTTGCACATGCTCAGTGCAATCGCGTCACCTGCGAAAGTGGTGTAATAATCTTTAGTTTTTTGTTTTACTCGGGACGAGCAAAAGATAAGTATGGGGGGTGTGATTAGTCTCTAATTTTGCATAATTTATATCACATCTTCACATTAATTTCATATTAAATTCTGTTAATAAAGCTTTGCTTGCTTGATTCTAGGTCCATGGTGTGCAATGAAGAAGAAGACCCTAAATCACCATTTAATTGGTGATTAAAAGCCTATTAAAGATAGCCATTGACCTAGAGAGCTGATTCTGTGAAAACCAGGGTCTGCAAAGACGAAACCGGGTACAGGGCCTGACAGGGGACAGACGGGACCGCGCGCGGCTCAAAGCGCCGCGCGCGGCCCTAGTAGGGGCCGGCCCCGGCCGCGTTTTGGGCCAAGGCCTGTCCCCTGGCCCCCCTCTTCCCTGGTGGCTATAAATACCCCCCTGGGGTTCCAGACTGGGGATAGGCAAGTTTTAGGGTAGTTTTTCATTTCATGTTGTAGTTTAGTTTAGGTTAGGTTAGTTCTTCTTCTTCCACATTGTATTTTTCATTTTGTAGATCTTGTAATAGGGAGAGAGAGTGGTACATGCTTGGAATGTAAGAGTGCTTGTAATAGAAGGTGACAATCTATGAAAGGTGCTCTCTTTACCTCTCTATGTTTTCTTCTCTCTAATCTCTTTTACATGTGTAGCTAACTTTTCTCTCATGGAAATTAACAACTAACCACTGACTTGCTAACTTCTTTATGATAATCCACATGAATCTAATAGCCTCGGTTTGGCCTTGCTCTTGCAAGAGCCATTGATGGCTCATGATGATGGATCTAACACTCTAACTTCCTAAACCACTAACAAGCTAACATTACTTTACTCCATGCTTACTTTTCTATAGTATTGATGGTTTAAGTGTAGCTTGAACTTGTTTGTTGAGTTGGGTTGTGATGAGTTACATATGGGCCATGCTTTGAATCGCTCTTGAATCAAGGACTAGTGATGGCCAATGATACATGTGAGGCAACTATCACTAAGAGGTTAGCATGTTAGTGGAGTTATTAGTAGTTAGTGCCATGAGTTTTCTTTCTTTTTCACTTTCTTTAGAAACATTCCAAAAACCAAAAACATATTCTTTCTACGTTTCTCACTTCTTCGTATTTCACCGTACCTCTCTTTTTATTCTTTACTTTCTTTTCTTTTCATTCTTTAAAACTTTAAAGAACTTTTTAACAAACACGTGAATCAACCGGTAAAGCTTCTATCGCCTCCCGTCCTTGTGGATTCGACTCGTTTTAGCCTCTATGCTATAACGGAAGTATCGAGGAAGCCAAAGCACACACACTTTAAATATCCATTTCAAAACATACACTTTTTGTGCGCGATTTTCCCTGATCAAATTTTGGCGCCGTTGCCGGGGATGGGAACGGTTTGATTTCACATTTTTGTTAACTTTTCTTCTTTGTTTTTTGGTGTGCAGGTTAAAGTTTTAGCATTGCAGAAATCCACACTTGCTCAAGTGTGGTCGGGTAAATTCTTGTATATTTTTATATTCTGCTGCTAAGTTTTGTTTAAATTACCTGTGGACTGTAAATAATTGTAATAACTAAAATATGAAAAATTGGATGCTTTAAAATGGTTTAGACATCTGCATCTAGGCACGTGTCAATTTTTATTCCAATATACTGTATTTGTTCTTATGTTGTTGTGATATTGATAGGTGGTGTACACATTGCATAGCATATAGTTAGGACAAATACTTCAGTGATTTACTCACATTTTTTGTATTCATTTTATCTATATTGCACACTTGCACAAATTAAACTTAAGGACAAAAACCAATACAAGATAAGGTGGGGAAGTCATTACCCTCCCTTGGCCCAAAATCACCTCCCAACTCACACAACCCAAGCCTAAATAAAACTTGCTAGACGTTGGCCCCTAGGGACATCTCGGACTCATTTAAGAGATTGACCTAAGGGGGAAGTTGTTAGAAGTTGACTCTTGTCAAATCGGTGTCTAAGGTTGGGGATTGAGAGGCGAAACCTCGAAGAACAGTGGTTTGGCATAATTAGGCCCGTTGCTCCGGCACGGATACCTCCCACTGATCTTGCCCCTACCTAGCCGATTAACTTGTGGTCCGCTTCCGACAATATACCCCCCGTGGATAGTCTAACAGTTAGGAGACGTCTAGGTCTAAGTCAACCTAGCATAGCTGTTTTCTTTTTTCTTTTCTTTTCTTTGTTTGTTTGCTTGTTTCTTTTTTGTATACTGTGATATGGATTTTAACAACAATAATTCTTTCAAGCATAATATGAATCCATATTTCTCTCCGACCTCATCTGACTCGGACAACTCCAATTCGGCTATGTACAATATGAACCAACCATATATGCCGAGTTGGGATTATCCGACTCAATATGACCCATATCCTCAATTATATGACTATAATTTTCAAAATAATTTTAACTCTTCACAGAGTTCATGGGGATTCACCTACCCCGAGTCAAATTTTCAACCATCTTGTCCACAATTTCCACAATATTCATCCCCAATTTTGATTCATATACTCCTTTTCCTGAACCACCAATTGAAGAAAAATCATCATTGGAAAGGAGTATGGAAGAGTCCCTACAACAAATGCAAAATTTGCTCAATTCACAATCCTTCCATATCAAACTCCACATACTCCTTTTCTAGAGCATCCAATTCAAGAAGAATCTAAATTAGAAAAACGTTTGGAAGTCTTTGTGAAAGAATGCAAAACATGTTGGACTCATCCTCTCAACCAAATTTTCAAGAGTCATACTCATCTTTTCCAGTCTCACCAATTCAAAATGAACAAACTTCAATACTGGACTTGAGTATAGGACCCTTGTGTGAGTCCGAGCAGCAACCGCAAAATTCAATGGACTCACAATTTCACCACAATTTCAAAATCAACTTCCATACTCATCTTTTCAAGAAAAACCAATTACAAAAAGTATGGAAGACATGATTCAGACTCAACATTCTGTTACCCTGTCTGTCAGTAGGTTAGACTCAATAATGAGCGATTTGATCAATGAAAGCGAGGAAAATCTTTCTTGTCAACCATTGACCAATCCTTATATCCCTAACTCTACTGATTGGACCCTTGAATCATGTCATTTTGGGAATCCAGATTCAATTTCAAAACACATATTCGAACTTGACCAAACTCTAAGTTATGAAAGTCACCGGGACATTCTGGCAAGTTATCCCTTCCCTGAAATTGAAATCGAACCTGAATGTGATCCTCAACCTCCTGTTGGGAATTCCATTTCACTTTTTGATTCAATAATGACTCCGGTATCTTTACCAGATTTTTTCTCTATTCCGGAGTCAACATTAAATCCTGTACCAGTCCACCGTGAAATGGAATCACCAATCTCTTATGATCATACTTCATTAATGGGGACAGTGTGTAAACATCAATTCTTTGGTCTGGACCATATTTTTGAACCAATTTCGACTCTCATTGTTGACTCTCGACTTGATCTGAGTCAACTTCCCGAGTTGGTATCGGTTTTGTTCCTGTTCCATTTGAGTCCAAATCAATTATCTCTCAAAATCACACTTCATTGTTGGACAAGAATGTTGAAGAAAATGACTCAATAATTATTTTTGAAAATTGGAAATTAGATGGGGATAATTTTTAAATAAGATCATTCATTCAATCAACATTTTATTGGGTCATATTAAAGAGGTCATTGGTGGGTTCCTGAACGATCCACGCTATTTTGATTGGGTAGCAACGCTTGGCCCAATTAGACCACCTCCGGAGCCACCCCCTTAAGGTAGTCTTCCTACCCTCTCCATTTGTTTCATGTATTTACACATTCACGATGCATTGAGGACCATGCATGAGATAAGTGTGGGGGAGGGTTTACTAACGTAGTTAGTTTTATATTTTCTTTCTTTTTACACTTCTTTTTAATTAAAAAAATCTTTTATATAACAACTTTCTTTTCTTTTTTCAAAACTTTTTGAAACAAGAGAAATAGTTTTTGATTTATTTTTAAGAAAATTAAGATTATCTTAGGAATTAGGAAGACCTCAAATTATGAAATTTTAAACTGAGTCAAAATAATAGATCTTGTTTAAATTTTAGGATAAGAAAGTAAAATTGAAAAGATAATTTGATCTTGAATTTTTTGCCTTAGATTTATGCACTCCATACTTACATAATTTTTGGGATTGAAACAAAGAATAAAAATGCCATTAAAATATATAATAAAAAAATTTTTAAAAAACCACCTATTGAAGTTGAGTAATTATGTCTCAGGAAGCATGATTATTCATACCTAAAACGGTGGACAAAAAACAAAATAACCCCCTTTAGTTTTGTGGCCTTATTTACTCGAGTCCTTAAATCCGAAGGATGTTTTCTCATCTGGTGCCCTAAGACCATCTGG
>JAVJIF010016240.1:0-64454 GCA_038442645.1 Agave tequilana | reverse complement strand
GAAGAAAAGAGATTATAGCTTAATTTACAATTTTGAAACTTGAGGTCACCTGAGATGGAGTAACTAAAATATACAATGGCAACCACTAAGGGGCTAAAAGTCCTTAATATACAACTAAAAGCAAGCTTTCAGTATCCAATGGCAACTACTAAGGGCTAAGGTCCTTCAATATACAACTAAAGCAAGTTGTTTCTCCCTATTGAGGCATAAGGGTACAGGACAGAACAATTTGAAGTTATTAATCATATCTCTATCACAGTCCTAGAGCGCCAATCATGATGCCTAGTAGTGCATCTCTTCATGAGAACCTAGCGAACCAGCTCAGTAGACTAGATTTTAGAGTGATGGAATAACTAGATAGAGCTGTCATACTAAGTTGTAAAATCTATCAAGCATGTATTAATTCACGAACATGAGCCAACAATTTATATTGCATTCTCCAACTCTTGTAAGAAGATGCAAATGAGATACTTAATCAGAAGGCATAAAGGAAAAGTCCACATGAGCAGCGTGAGAAATTACAAGACACTATTGCTGCTATTGTGGAAAGCTGCATTCCTCCTTGTTATTCCAGCTGATGGTAGAGAACCTCTCAAGAGGACAAAAAAAGTGGGTGATGTCAATAGCTGGTAGATCTACCAGCACAAACAGCATTGCCGAAGGAGTTACTACATAACACTGCCACGTCTATCAAGAAGGCATAACGGTAAAACATTTAATGGACCTAACACTTCTAAAACACGCCATATATTACATAAATTACTTTTTTTTTGGCATGTGTGATTACGAGGCACACAAATGACATGTCACTTTTTGGGTTTAATTCATTCAAATAGACAACCACCCATGGCTCTTCTTTTCTCCGAATAAATTGGGATCCGCCTCATTTATAAATGAGGGTATAAAGTTAATAACTTTCAAACAAATGGTTAAAATTAAATAATTCTTAAATCCTTTAAATATTGGAAGGTGGAGATTTTATTGAGGAACTAAACTAAATCTGTGAGACCCCATAAAGTTTGCATTACATTAATAGAGATAATACTTAATTTACAACACTTCTTGAACTCATGTTCTACATTTCTCATACACTTTTTTCATTCACGTTACACGTCTAAGATATTTATTTACCTTCATTACATATCAACATCTATACTGTACAACGCATAGAAAAATATTGATCTCTATGAAACTATACTGTTTAAATATGTATTGAGCTTCTCCATAGAAAGCTGAAGAGTGAGACATGCAATGTCATAAAAATTGTATGGTAGGTAAAAGTTTTAGCATAAATGTATACGTTGTACATAATATATCTTATAAAAGAATGGGTATTTGTATTTATGCATGCACGGACGTGTGTGTGTTCATGCATTTATATGCACTCTCTTTCTTCTTCTTCTTCTGCTTGTTGTTGTTGTTATATAATATAATTAATATCATACGATAAAATGAAATGGGAGATGAATAAGTTTAATTTGAGGTGGCAATTATCAACAATTAAAAATGATCCAATGGTCTAATGAATCTCGAAGGGAGAAAAAGGCATTTTGGTTTTCACATTTTCCAACCTCTCTCTCTCTCTCTCTCTCTCTCTCTCTCTCTCTCTCTCTATATATATATATATATATATATATATATATATATATATATATATATATATATATATATATATATATATATATATATCTCACTCATCTCTCTCTCTCTATACACTTTCCTTTCCCTCTCATTGATACCGACGTCATCCATACCTCTCTCATGACCTGATGGTTCCTCTTTGATTTTTTACCTAGCCATCTTTCTTTTTTTCCTTTTCTTTTTCTTTTTCTTTTCTTTTTATTTTATTTTTGGGGACCATCTAGGTGGCTGCGAAAACATGGACAATCCCCTAAAAAATTATCGTCTTCCAACACTAAAGATCTAAATTCAATTTCGGAAACATAACACTCCCGTATGCCTCTGCTCCAAATTTGAAAAGACCGAAAATTAGAATTATTTACATGATCTACTCTTGGAAGATTGAGCATTCAAGTGTGGGGAAAAAAGCAGCAGGAATCAAGTAAAGAAAAGCCCAATTAGGTGAAGTTTGTATTAACTGAAGCCTTTTGTTTTGGTGCAATTATTCTATAAGAGTTGCATGCAAATTTTTATATTGGGTTGTACTTAAACTGAGATATTGGTCAATGTATTATTATATGGATTATACAAATGGGCTTTGTTAATGAATTTATGAGAACGGCGGTTAGATTGCTTTGGTGTTTTTTCTTTGATTTTAATTTTTCCATCTTTTCTTGACCTTTAGTTCTCTTCCAGTTTGCATTTCTGAAATTACTAGAGATGACAATTACTCTCTACATGTTTGAAATTTTGCTCAATAGAGGGATGAATAGGTGACAGTGCTCAGTTAAGCTAGTAGCATAACAATACCAATCTACAATGGAAAATGCTACATAAATGCTACTAAACCACCAGAAATGCACCTTAGGCCTGGGTAATCCTTTTTTTGTTGTTCGGACTGATATATCTAGTAAAAACTTCCAAGGTCAGAAGGATTGAGGAAATTCAAATGTTGAAAAATATCAAGGACCATAAAAAGGCTCGCCTTTATCATCATCACCTAAGCCTTTTCCCTCAACATGGGATCGGCGAGGGAGTAAACCTCCACAAAAGATTTGAAAAAGTTCTACAACCAACAATCAATCTGATGTCAACCAGTAATAACTAGTAACAATTAGGGGCATAAAAAGGCACGCCTTTAGTAGCTGCAAATCAGTCAAATCAGAATAATCATAATAAGTTTCAGGTGGAGGGGCTTTGCTGTTTAGTGGTGTCATTAACTCAAGAAGGCACAATCAAATTGAAGATTTAGGTGAAACTTTACTTGTACTTAGTGGTGATAAAATCAGATTAATATGTACAAGTAGTTAAACCGCAGGTGCCCGACTCTATTATGAACTAAAATATTATGTTTGCTAATAACCAAATCCTCAATTATCAATTTTCCTAGAGCCAAAAAAGACCGAACACATAATGAACATTATTCACAGTAGAGTTTTCACCAGGTAAGATGTATTATGTAACAGAAGGTCAATTTCATATGTTTATTAAGGAAGTATTATTTTAAATTCTCTTCCAATTATTAGTTTTTATTCTGAGAAGTTTTGACTAGCTATAGTGGAAAACAATTGGTACCTTTTCGACAGATCCTGATGGTGAACTATTAGTGCAGGGATTAAGTACACTGGAAGATAAACAGGCAATGCTCTTCCATATGCTTGAAGAAGGAAAGAAAAAAAATGCCCAGAACATGATTGATTGCCATGAATAATCTGCAGAAAGAATTATGCATTAGGGTTGCATGACATCCACGAGCAATAAATGAATTCATCAACATAACTATACACATTTAATGCTTAAAAGTCGTAAATAATAGTAGGGACATCCGTCCTAAAAGATGTTAGGGTCTCAAGGCTTAATATAAAAGCACATTATTAAGAGAGTTTCGAAAACAGAAGAAGCTTAATAGAAAGTTGCCAAAATTCTTGGAGGAAAACTCAGCATATTAGTATGCATAAAATGGCTCTGCAGCGCAAATTTGAGTTTTAACTCTTTCAAGTTATGTTAATGCAATTTTATCAATTGTAAAGGGTTGGTGGCTAAGACCTTTTCCACATAAGTGCCCAAATTATTTCAGAATGGTAAATATTCATATACTGAATTACTGATAGTGTTGATCAAGTCACCAACAAACCTAACAGATGAACTCAAAATTTTTTACCTACTCAAACTCTCATCCTCCCTATCATCTTGTTATACCAAACATGATTGGCTTATGGATTTCTGTCGCCCTATGACATAACTGATAAAAGTAATTTAAAAAAAAAAAAACCATAAACTTCCCAAACTCTCACTTCAATAATCAGACTTTCCTAAGTATCAGCCTCCTCAAAGTTAAAGCAATTGGTTGATTTGAAAGCTTTCCCACTTATTGGTTTTTATTTTTCAAACTGAAGCTACTATACTTGGATAACTCAAGATATGGAACGTTGCATGTTAGTTTAACAGCTGATGCTGCTTCTCCCCTCCCTCCCACTCACTCCAATGTACTACACAACCGGTGAAAACCTAAGACAGCACTAACTTTTACTCTCTCTTTTGCTCTCTTGGAGGAGCACACCCATCAGAACCCAGGAAGAACTCATCAACATATCTATATTCTTCATCGAGAAGAAACTAATGCCCAATGACTATTTAAGTTTTCACCAAACAAATACACCACAAACAACATAAAGCGAACAGATAGAAAGGTAACAAAAATAGGAGTTAATCTACACATAAATTAAGGTATAAACTAAAGCTTCCTAAATAAAATTAGATGAAAAGCCAGGAATACATACTGAACATGGTACTTTCATATTGGGGTCTAGTTTGACATTGACATCCATTGACTTGTAATTTTCTCTATCCCTTTCAAGTTAGTAAAGGGAGTGTTGGTTGCAATTTCTTTGACCCCTTGTAAAATGGTGGCATCCTTTCCACCATGTTTTATTAAGAAAAGACCGGTATGCTGATGGCAAGCTGTCTTGCTTCAAAATGTAGGCTGACCTGCATAACAATTACAATGGCACATACTTATCTGACATGCATCATTACGTTACAGTCAGAATTATCAGAAAGAAGAGCACAAGTACATGCAACATAAATGTAGTAAAGAATACAGTTTTTTGGGGATAGATTATCAATCAATCAGCCATTGGATAAGCTAAAATCTATAAATACCATGTGTTTTAGTGCACTCCGTATGCAAATAATAATTAAGTTTGAAATGAACTTGGAGTCATTGTTTCCTCTGTACTGTTCTACATATGCAGAAGGATAGAGTCTAACACAACGAGTGGTGTTTTTTACTAGAAATGAAATAATTGTTTCTTCTCTTGCAATCATATTAGACATGTGTTTTATGCCGCTAAAATTGTACAGGAAAATAAGAAAGAAGAAGATCACCCAAAATTTGGTATCATGTGCAGCAACAAACTATACCATTTAATTGGACAGTAAACTACATGCCTTCCCATTATGGGCAGGACATGATGTCTTCCAAGACGCGAAATCAAGGAAAGCAGCATACGCTTACATCAGACTGTCAACACACCCAAATATCTAGATGAGAAAGTTAGGCTAGGCTAGCAGAGATAATTGCGTAGATTCTTTTAAGTGGATTATCTAGTTTGGATGATTTATGTGCCCAATCCTGGTACTCTTCTCTTTCTAAGGGACTCCTGGTTCTCCTTGGACTTCATTTATATATTAATATCTCTAACCTCTGCAAGGAATCATTTAAAAGAACATAATGTAGATTCCTTCTACACCTTATTGGCTTCTGAGAAATTCTGGCAGTGGGTTCATATTGATTTGAAATTCAATGATTCCGAAGCAGATCCCCAAGTCCAACTCTTCTCCTGACTAGTAGTTAGTTTACTGTCAACAACATCAACTTGCTACGGAAGACTTGGTGATTGTCCATGAAAGTGTGACATAAAGGAGGCATCCATCTGTCAACTTCTTACGGTTATTGATTGAAAGAGTTTTGACATTCTTGAGAAGACTCTTTGATCCATAATTATCGGTGTGACCAAGAGTGTGCCCCTTTTGTCTTAGAAATTGTGTGTTAGACAATTGGGAAAGGGTGAAAGCCACCTTGGGTGGGGTTTAACTAGAGATATGGTACTGGTTAAAGTGTCAAATTAGTTGAAATGCATTGCTAATCATAATTATGATTTAATTATTATGTTAATTATTTATTATTTTAATTAGGCGTTATTTAATTTTGGGTAATTAGAGTTTCTTGATTATCAAGTTTTGTTTAATTTCCTAATTTGTTAAATGCCTATCTATAAATAGGTCTCTTTGTTTTCATTATAGAGGAGACTTGTTTTATGAAAATACAGATTATCATATTTTCTTTTTCTTCTTTTCTTCTCTCTTTTCTTTCTCTCTAGTTCTACATCAATTGGTATCAAAGTCTCGTTCGTTTCTTCTGTTTTCAATCAAAAAAATTCTTTTTTCCACCACCTAAACCCCCCAAAAAAAGAACAGCTGTTGCACTTCAGGACTTTGTACAAAAGCGTCACAACTCAAAAAATATAAATTTAATCATACACCTACTGTCTCATAAAATAATGGTCAATCCAAATTTTCTAATGTCATTCAGGCCTCCACTTCTGAATTGTTACCCACCTCACATGGTCCAGTACATATAGGCACATTCAACACTTCTCACCCAGTAGTCGATGCATATACTGACACTTGCGCTGTCACTGGCCATGCTTCCCCACCTCATCCAACACAGTACGCAAGGCGCATATCACCTCAAGGTAGACACCTAAATTTCAGCTTCACTATGACGCACCCGAAATAATCACACAGATAATCCAGCTAGAACAGTTAAGTTGGATGCTCCCGAGTATGATAGTAGGTTAGAGTCCACTGTCATTCTAGATTGGTTGGATAAGATAGATGAGTATTTTGAGTGGTGCAACATGTCTGATGCTCAGTGTATTAGTATGGCTAGGATTAAGTTAGTGGGCAATGCAAAATATTTTGGAAAACAATTGTGCGTGATGTTAACCTTAGGCGACAACAACGAATTTTATCAAGGGATCAAATAAGAGATATATTGAAGAATACAATATGTTTCAGCCTACTACATTGATGATTTGTTAGATCAATTCTTAATCTTAGGTAAACACCTTCATTGTCACTGAGTACATGTTCCAATTTGAGGCGTTGATGTTAGAGTTAGATTGATAAAGAACAAAGACTTATTGTATCTAGATTTGTTAATGGTCAAGGTCCATCAACTCTATTTCTTAGATGTAGCGTATCAAAAGTCTTAGGCTATAAGAAATAGATTCATGTTGTTCCTAGGGTGTTTCTTTCAATTCTGATACTCGTCTAATCGCCCTAGCGCCTTCCTAGGTCTCACCCTAGTCCCCAAATTGTCAACACTGTATCACTATCAGGATTTACTCCTAGTGCATCTTCCACTAGCTTGGCTAAGACTAACACCTACTTTGTCTAGTGCTTACATTTTTACATCTCAAATCGAGTGTCACCATTGTCATGCCAAAGATCATATAGCTTCTCATTATCCACAATGTGCTTTAGTTATTGATTATGAGGATAACTTGCCTTAGAATACTAATGAACTTTTAGTGATGGATCCCTTAGAGCCCAATTATGATGAAGACACCTCTGCGATGTATGAGGATGATTCTCCCTTAATGAGGTTTATCTTTCAGTGATGAGATGCACTTTGTTCACCTCCAATGATAGCGATTCATGAAAGCACACTAGTATTTTTCAAGGTTCTAAATATTGGATATCAGATCATATCGAATGGGGATTTTTCATATCGAATATCAATATCGGGGGAGATATCGGGGATATGCGCGCATATGGGGCGTTCATATCGAGCACTATATATAATAAAATATTGATAACTAAAAGTAGTTTAGTGTCAGAGATCTTATCTACCAAATAAAAATGATATAATATACATGCAAAGACGGTAAAAAAAATAATGTACATTTGCACGCAGTCGTTGGTCATGTAATAAATAAGTTATTTCATGAAATTGAAAATATAAGATTAGAATTTCATTTTTCCAACATCATTTATTAAAAATGTTTGTTATATTGTATTGAATATTATTCAGTGTGTATTTGGTCGGAATGTGTAGACATAATCCACTGTGTGGTTAATACCCAAAATAATTAGTTTAATTAGCTACCAAAATTTGAGAGTAATCATATACAATGTTTTGGTCTGAATGTGTAGATTGTTCTCTAAAATTAATTGTACTTTCATCCCTTTATTCTCACAAAATTTGCACTTTTTATGTTTACTTTTGAAATGAATATGTAAAGAAAATTAACCAACCGTCAAATTAAACACACATGACATTTGCAAGCATTGAAATAAAGTCATCTCTAATGGGTGTCAACAAGTGGCATTTTCCCCTTCTACGAAGAAGACAGAGGCAGTAACAATAACAAGAACAAGAACAATGAGGAGGAGACAACACAAGTACACAACAAAGAAATACAAAAGAGAGAAGAAAGAAGAGCGCAAGAAGAGACCTCGTTGGCACTCGGGGGATCTCGGCAGCGCTCCAAAGATGCAAGGCAGCACCTCGACGCTGCTCCGGGGACCTCTGTGGCACTCGGGAACCTCATCACGCTCGGGAGGGAGATCGCCTCGCCCGTCGATTCAAGGGAAGCTTAAGGGGAGCAAGGAGTTCGTTGCGCTCGCGGAGAGATTGTCACACTTGGGGAATAAAAGAGAGGCAAGCGTCGTCGTCGTCAATTCACAGAGGAGAAAATTTTGGGCTCAATTTTTTATCGAGTCCAATGATGCAAACAACACTTATATAGTCGAATGACGGGTCGGATTTGTGTTCAATGCTGATGGGTTCAAAAAAATGAACTAAATTAGAATAAATTCATATCGATCGATTTTGCACGGACTCATCGGTGATTTATCGGCCGATATTTCAAATATCGGCCATTTTGCTGCAAACAAGCTGGGCGAACGATTTTCTCATATTGTATCAGTAACAGGAAAAAAACGATATCAGCTGATATCTCGGCCGACTCGACCGATATTTAAAACAGTGATATTTCAGACTTTCATTCCTATAAACAGAAAATCATAGTAAGCTAGTCATTGATGGAGGTCGTCCCATGAACATAGTCTCTAAGTCTGTTCTTGATAGATTTGCCCTTAAGACAACCACATTCTTATCCATTTAAGGTAGCTTGGATAAATAAGACTTCTTACATGTTAAAGAACGGTGTCTAGTCACTCTTCAGATAAGACCGTACTCCGAGGACATCTATTGTGAGGTATTCCCTATGAATGCCGCTCATCTTTTGCTATATCGTCCTTGGTTGTACGACAATGGTGTGAAACATTGCGGTTATAATAATACATAAAATTCACACAT
The DNA here is from genome assembly GCA_038442645.1 of Agave tequilana. Lineage (NCBI taxonomy): Eukaryota > Viridiplantae > Streptophyta > Magnoliopsida > Asparagales > Asparagaceae > Agave > Agave tequilana. Next base: position 55,444 of record JAVJIF010016240.1, on the reverse strand, counting down.
GCTAAAAGACCATTCTTTTGAGACCTACAAACCTAGTCACTGGCACCCGCCCGTAGCTAGGTCATTCTGCAAGTAATAATCCAACCCAATAACTCTAAATCTTGACCCACAAATATTTTAAGAAAAAAGTGTCGAGTCTGGATTTATCTTTACCTTGGTAGTTGCAGATAGTTTTGTCATGCCTTTTGGGCCTTCGTCTATTCATTTTCTAGATGTCTTCAGACTGTTGACGAATTTAGGAATACTATGCCTGATGAGTTACCGATATGCTGCCACCTATAAGAGATATCCAGCATACTATTGGCTTAGTTTCAGGATCACAATTGCTAATCTTTCCCATTATAAATGAATCATGTAGAAAGAGCTGAGATGAATAGACAACTTGATGGTCTTTTGTAGAAATATTTTATTCATCATAGTCTTAGTCTTGTGCTATTCCCATTCTTTTAACTCTTAAGAAAGATGAACCTTGAGAAAGTGCGCAGATAGCCAGCTATGAACAAAATCACAGTCAAGTATAGGTTTCCTATTCTTAGACTCGAGGATATGTTAGATGAGATATCTGATGCCAAATAGTTTTTCAAGATTGATCTGTGTAACCATGATTAGAATTCGCAATGGATATGAATGCAAAATAGCCTTTAAGACACAAGATGGACTTTATAAGTAGTTAATAATACCTTTTGGAATGTCTAATGCCCCAGCATCTTCATGAAAATAATGACGCATGTCTTACGACCTTTTATAGGTAAATTTATTATTGTGTGCTTTGAGGACATACTGATTTACAGTATGACTAAGGATGAACACTTAGCTCACATCCGTAAGGTTTTCTTAACTCTTCGTGTTGACAAGTTGTATATAAACATTAAAAAATGATCTTTCATGTAAAATCAAGTGTTGTTTTTAGGTTTCATTATGTCTGTCCAAGAAATTTCTGCTGATGTTGATAAGATTAAAGGCATAAGAGAGTGGTCAGAGCCTAAGATATTGACTTAAGCCTGCAATTTTCATGATTTAGTATCCTTTATAGGAGATTCATTAAGAGATTCAGTACTATTACCGCCCTGATCACTGAGTGCTTAAAGTTAAAAACTTTTAAGAGGACCCCTCCTGCATATAATGCCTACTTACACATTAAGTAGAAAATGATTGAAGCTCCTATATTACAACAATATGATCTTTCTAATTTTTTTGAAGTAACATGTGATGCTTCAGTGTAGGAATTGGAGGTGTTCTCAGTCAAGATGATCACCCATATTGCTTACTTTAGTGAAAAACTCAATGAGACTAAATAACAATATTCCACTTATGATAAAGAGTTTCATGCAATGGTGCAATCTCTCGTCATTGGCATTATTATCTGTTGGTTAAAGAGTTTGTCTATATTCTGACCATCAAGTTCTTCATTACCTTCATTCCTAAAGCAAGTTGAGCTCTAGACATGTAAGTGGGTTGAGTTTCTTCAAGATTATATATTTATTCTCAAAGATCGTGCTAGGGTAAACAATAAGACTGTTGATACTCTTACTCATGTTATCACCGTTTTAAACTCCATGCAAATTTCTGTGATATGTTTTGAGTGCCTTAAATATGAGTACCATCAATGTCTAGATATTGGCATCATTTATAAAGTCTATAAATGAGACCTTATAACCCTAGTCGTACACAAGGTGATTTTTTTATAGGGAGGAGTATCATTTTAATGGTGTTAAGTTGTGTATTTCTCGTACTTCATCAAATATTTCTTAGTTTGAGAATTACATACTAGAGGTTTAGTGAACATTTTGGTCGAGATAAAATCATTGCTTTGATAGAGGATATGTTTTTTTTGCCTCTGTTGAAAAGAGATGTTGCCTTGTCTTCCAGTGTCGCACTTGTCAATTAAGTATGTCTAAGAAATAAACATTGGTTTGTACACACCTCTTACCCTATTCTTTGTAGGCTTGGATTCAATACTTATTTAATTGATTTGTCATTGAATATGTCTATTATTCCAGGCTTTATGTGGTAAATTTATTCTCTTCCCCAAGTACATTCTAGCCTCCAGTTTTGCCTTCTTCGATTTCTACAGGCACGTCTTTTACTCCGGTTCCTCGTACTCTTTCTACTGTTTTAGAATCACCAGATGAGATTCTTGATGTAATGGATGATAAGTTTGTTACTTCATATTCTGATGGTTATCATCACTTCCTTATTCAATGGGAGGTTCGTCTCTCTACTAATGATGCTTGGATCACTGAAGAAGAATTTTCACCTCGATCCTAGCCTTGTGGAGGGTTATTTATGTTTTACCTTAGCGGGAAATGATGGAGATCATAATTAGGAATTAATTATTATGCTATGTTATTTATTATTTCATTAGGTGTTATTTAATTTTGGATAATTAAAGCTTCTTGATTATCATATTTTGTTTAGTTTCCTAATTTGTGTTAAATGTCTATCTATAATAGGGTCTCTTTATTTTCATTATGAAAGAGACTTGTTTCATAAAATACAAATTATCAGATTTTTTTTTCTCTAACTACCCTCTTTTCTCTCTCTAAATTCTTCTCTATTTGTCTCTAAATTCTCTCTTCTTCTCTTTTTTCTCTAAATTCTCTCTTCTCCTCTTTTCTCTTATCTCTTTTCTTTCTCTCTCTAGTTCTACATCATTAAGCTTTTGGGGAAATTGGTTCTCTGACATGGTATTAGAGCACTGAGTCTCAGAGGTCTGAAGTCTAAACCTCATTATCAAATTTTAAAATCATATTTATTGCTCCTATTTATTTTGCCTTTCAAGCAAAGTTCAAAAGTGGAGCCCTTTTCATGTCGCCCAAAAAGAAAGAGCCCTCCGATAGGGAGTGTTGAAGTGTCAAATTAACTTGATTTTGTTATCTCACAACCTAATTGCTTAAGTTTTGGGGTTATTTGGTTTTCTGACCATGGTATGTGCAACTATATTCAATAATCATCATGTGATTTTTCCTATGGTCATTGTTTTGCAATGGCAGGTAAAGGAAGGATGTTTACCCCTTCCTCACCATTTCCCCACCAAACAAAAAAGAAAAAAAATCAAGATAGCTTGTCTTATAGCTTACATCTAACTCCTCAAATGGGTTAAGAGTTAACCCCTCTATTTATATGTCAGGGTTGGTAACTATCTTTATCTAAACACCACAATACAAGGATTGACTTACCCTTTTCGATAATGAGTCATCCAATCGACCCTTTTCTTGACCTTTTCCCTAGTGGGTTAACTTTAACCCTTCCCCGTCAATCATTACCAGAGGAGCCTAGAAGCTTGAATTTTCGGTGGAGTTCTCCTCCACATTGTATTGACATATGATTGTACTCTCCACTACTCATATTCCTACAATAATTCTAATTATTTCAAAAGACAAAAGAACCACGAAAAAACCACAACTATCGCTTTTCTAAACATACTCTTAGAGATATTCTTTCTCATGATGAATAACTATCTTCCAATTACAAACATATGCACCATCATATACAACAATATCATTGGTTGAAGGTTCCGGCGGAAAGTGCATGCCAACCCATTCTCGATCCCAAAACTTTCATTAGTGAAAATATTTCTCAAGTTTGGCATCTATAAATGCTTCCCTGCACATAATCTACCAAGATAATTTGTAGAAATATCTTTCGGTAAATAGCAAAACCTCTCGATCATGCAAATGATGAGATCTGTAACTAACTACCCAGTGCAATGTTACCTAGTCAGCATAGAAAAATTCTGTGAATATATGACAGATCAATGCATGAAATAATTAACTTGTTTGATGGAAAGTATGAAATGGGCAGAAGAACATACAAATTTTGTGAAAAAGCGAGACACTAAGGATATATCACCATGCGACCAAGTGAAAGGTTTACAAATTTTTCCAAATCTTTTGCTCTTTATCCCGCAACGTGATGCCAGAACAGCAGCACGCATTAAAATGTAGATTGCCAAGCTGGTATGTTGTGTGTTTGGGCCTGTCAAGAGCATCGATGGACCTGCAATTGCCCCCGCAAGTAGTGATCTCCAGCTTGCAGTCCTAAAGCAAAATAAGGTACATATTGCTTATGGCATCAAACAGTGAGAAGATAGAGTAAATTAATACCAATTCTTTATGTTAAAGACCAGCTTTAGGTTATAACAAATAAAGAGGTGAAAACATGCACCTATAGTTAATCATCTGAAAATATCTAAATCCATGAAAAGCAAGTAGTTTTAGGTTCGTGTAGTCATGTATGTTGACTTGCCCTTCTTGCAAATTGCAATTATAAAATTGTCTATGTGACAAGATAACAAGAAAAATTATGATAGATATAGGTTGCATGAAGGAAATAAGGCTGGAAAAGGGTTGGATATTACAATTTATGGGCTAAAGTAAACATTTAGGTGGCCTAATATTATGGGATGTGCTTCAATGTAGCATTATGGTTTATTACATCTCAAAGATGAATTTGAACTTAATCCCTATTTCAACCTATTTGCTCATTGGTTTTAGGATAAACCACCTAACCGGAAATATTTCATGGCAAGGCATTCGCTAGCTCATAACTTTTAAGTAAAGACTCAGCACCCACTCATAAAGGGTTGGCGGCAAGTTGATAATTGGCTGTAAAAACTTGATCAATTCTCTTCTGGAGCATTCCCGAGTTTGAGTACCACTCCATCCCCAAACTCATTGTTGGAAAACAAGGTTTATGCAACCGCTTATGTGGCCACTTAATTGTTCGTAGGTGATTGCTCAATCAAACAAGGTGTATGTGTTCTAATTATGTAGACAAGTTGTATAGTTGGTTCTATGCAAGTAATGCACCGACACCCTGAATACACTTTTTTTTGGTCTTTTTAGAAACCTGACCCATTAGCCAATTAAATCTAACCAAATGAACCTATTAAACTAATTAAACAAAACATTAAGAGACTACGTTGTTCCCTATGCTAAAATCCTATTGGCTTCTCTCACTCTATGAGTCAGAAAAAGGTGATCTATCTACCTTACCTTCTTTCTCCTAGACTAGTGTTCCAGCGTAACTTTATTTTTCATTTACCACCTCTATTTCATCCCCCCCCCCCCCCCCCCCCGTTTCCTTTCCTCTTTCGCTCTTCTACATGAGAAGGCTTCACATGATCTCTCAAGTCCTTAAACTAGTAAGTAGTCACATAATTACTACTACTCATTTAATCAGTTACAACACAAGCAAATAGATTAAGATGGAAACTTTTCCTTTTCATAATTTGTTGATATTGGTTGGTGATTTATTATTATATTAAAAATTTAATGTTGTAAAATTTAATGTTGTCTACAAGTTGTGGTTAGTTCATTACACCAGATGTTTCACCCGTCTCTAATATGTATCATTCGGCTTGAAGCCAGCCTTTAATGAGGTTGGAATATAGCCGGCTGGAAAAGGTTTTAAAAAATCATCATTTGGTGGTAAAAGGATGTGGGTCCCATTCTACCTATTGAATGCAATTATACTCTTGGATGTAGCGCGCATCATTCTAGCCAGGCCTGTGATTTTAAAAATTAACTTGTTGAGATTTTGGGTCCTCTCAGGGTGTAATTTTATATGAATACCATTCCTTATAAAATTATTTGCACACCAGCATATGCATTAGTATTTCAGAATGATTCTTATGTTTAAACCCTTTATAACTAAACTTCAACATATATAAACTCAAATCCATCTACATGTAACCTCTTGCATGAACACCACAATTATCATATGTGGCAGTTAAGGTTTGCCCAATCCCTTATAGAGCAATAAACACGTTAGTGTTAGTCCAGAAATAGTCACATGAATCATATTGTTTGCACAAAAGGGCCTCAAACAATTTAAGTTGTTAAAAATCAGTAGCAACTGGTTAAGATGCCTCGAGAATTTTGGAATCACTGGTTCAAATATCGGCCAATTTTGATACATATCGACAATATCATATCAAGTTTTGTCATGCCTGACATGATATTAATCATGTGACATCTTTTTTGCAGGTATTGAGGCCTATATTGCTAGATATGGCCAATATTGCTGCTATTTGACGGCCAATATTACTATTAAAAACCATTGTCCAATACACAAATCGATAACAAATTTTTAAATCATGTTCATAATTTCCCACTAAAACTAGAAGAACTTTGTGCTATGCCCATTTACCCCTACCACGAAATAAGAAGAGAAAGAACCAGACCTGTGAAGTGAGGATCGTTTGGGTCTGATAGAATTTAAATGGATTCTTGGGAGAGGTTTGGTGAAAAGAGATATTGGCAAGGAAAATAACTAAATTCATATCATGTTCTTTTAATGCTTTTACATCTCCGTTTCACTGAATTTATATATTTCCATCTCTCAAGTGCATGTGCATTTGCACATGCTAGAAAGCTAGCAATCATAACCTTTTAGGCAAGATTTGAGATCTCGGTTTCGGTCCCCATTAGAAAGCTTAGTTTCGGTTAGTTTCGAAAGTTTGGATGGTTTTGTCAAAGGTTTCAGTTTCAGGTCTAATTTTGTTTAAGGCCTATAAATATATTGATGGAGCAAAATATAACAAAACAGATTTGGAGACGCGTGTCAAAGATTATTAAAATCTCATGCTAATACCTTTGGACAAAAATAACAATTAAGTTTTTTATATATTTCATCATGGTTATATCATAGAATGAGAACTAAGACTAAGAGTAATGATTTAGTTTGTATGTAAATTAGCACATTCTTTTTGGGAGCCATGAGGGGTTATATACAAATTTATCTCTTCAGAATTTATGAGCCTGAAGTTAAGAAGTCATCTAGTCAAGTTTGGGAACCCAAAATCATTTAAATAAGTTAAACGGGTTCAAGTAAACCCAAAACCAGAAAGCCATGTAAATTTTAGTTCTTTGGACTTGAATTTTTCAAGTTGAAACTCAAAACTCATTTAAGTAATTCAGCATCTCAGTCAAGTTTAAACTCAAAACCCAAATATCGGGTGATTCTGATATATATCAGCAATATCACGTTGAGTTTTGGGGAACCCAATACGATATTAACCCTATATGCCGTCTAATATATTTCGATATTGATGATATTGATACTATAAACCATTGGTTGATACTGATGATGATACCAATGAGAAGATTTTAAACCATAGTTTTACAACATTGCCCAAACTCCTTTTGATTAAGAGGAGTGGATGATGAAAGTGATAATTAGTTGCCAATGTATATAGTAATACCGTTGATAGAATTGATAATCACCACAACCTTTAGTTAACTCCCTATATACGTACTGTACTGTGCAGATTACCCCAAAAAAAAAAAACATTTTAGCTATAATGTTAACAGTTCATGTGTATTAGTTATCCAAAAGAAATACCTTTTGTGGCCTCCAACGGTAGCAATAAGCTCATCCACTGAAACATAAGTCCCGGCGAAAGCCCCGAGAAACAATCCATATCTCAGTGTTTCCTTCACTGCGGTCACCACTGCCTCTGAGTTCGTCATTGCCCCTACCTTCCTCAAATTCCTTAAATTCCTGACAAATAAATAAAAAGAAAATTCGAAGAATTTTCTTTTTTTTTTTTTTTTTTTTTTTGCATATACCACCCTCCATTTTTACAAAATCAGGCCCCACAAAAAGTGAAAAAAGAATCACCTGCGGCTCTTTAATCGAACGAGAATCGAGAAGACGGCGAGGCCGCCCTTAAGCCCGGCGCCGATCGCGAAACCCTTGCCGGCGGCCTCCAGGCACCGGCGAAGTTTCCGCCATTCCTCCGCCTCCAATCTCAGACCGACGCGCGAGAGCTGACGCGCGTGCCAGTTTTCCGGCGCTTGGGCGGCGCCGGCGGAGGGCGAAGGCATTGAGGGGGGCGGCGAGAGGAGAGAGAAAATTACATGGTTCGGGAAGACCAGCGATGGGCTTAATGAGAAAAGAGAAGGGGGAATTTTTTGAATACAAATTTTAGTAATCTTAATTTTTAAAAAAATTAGAAAAATAAACTCTTCTCAAAAGTATTTTCAAAAAACCGACCTCCTCCTGTCACGTTGGTACCACGTCGGCCAACTGTCAATTGTGGGCGCCAGTGACGCAGGGGAGGTGGTTCACAGAAGTCTAGCCTTTTCAAGGCCAGACTTAAAAACTAGTGAAATTTTTGTCCGACCTTGACAAGGCCGGACAAAAGTTTTCACTGAAAAAGAAGTTCGACCTTACCAAGGACAGCCTATTTTCACTCATTTTGAAGTCCAGTCTTGACAACCCCCGATTGTTGTAAGTTAAAAAAACTATCATTTTGAAGTGCGGCCTTGCCAAGACCGTACTTTCAGTTACAGCCACCAACAGCATCAACAAACAAGAGTTAATGTGCAATAGTGTATAATATAAAAAATAACTTCCCAACTCAATTCAATTTCAACATATCTCAATCTCAATATATCTGATCCACAATCTTACTTCAATCTCAATATATTAATTCACAAACTCAATACACAATATATCAAAACACATATTCAAACTCAAATCTAACGCATCAATAAAACTATCACAAACTCAATATACAAACTTAAGTCCACAAAATATCGATACACAAACTGAAATTCATAACACAAATTAATATGTCATATAAAATTTTCCTCAATCCCATGTCATGTATCATATCATATATCAAATTAACACAAGTATTTCAATTATACAAATAAGATAATGCACGTCTAACTCCACGGCTTCCTCGTCCTCAGCCACGACCACGTGTAAGGGCCTGTTTGTTTCGTTGCAAAACGTCGCAAGTCGTAAGTCGTAAAATGAGAATGGAAAAAGTGAACTGTAGCAGAGAAAATATATTGTGTTTTACGGTGTTTGGTTGATAAAGTGAAGTGTAAATGGAAAAGTATATTGTGTTTTACGGTGTTTGGTTGATAAAGTAAAAGTGTAAATGGTAAAGTATATTGTGTTTTACGGCGTTTAGTTGGTAATGTAAAAGTGTAAGTAGAAAAGTTGACCACAAAATTAACTGTAGCAGTGATTTAAATATTATAAATACTATTAAATTAAATCTACTATTGCAAATTAAATTGTATTAATAAATTTGAGATAAAAAAATTAATAATCTTAATATTTTATTTATAACAATAATATTAATAAAATATTAGTATAAATAGTAAAATATTACTAAAATATTAACTAAATAAATAATATAAAATTTTAAGAAAATCTAAAGAACGTTAATAAAATTTTAAGAATACTAATAAAATATAAATATTAAAAAATCTTACAAAAATAATAAAATATAGTTATAATATTATAATATTAAAAATACTTGAAAATTATTATATATAAATTTTATTATAATATTGTTGTAATATTATAGAAATATAAAATTAACAAAGTAAAATATAATTATAATTTAATAATAAATTATCATTATAGTATTATTATACTGAATTATTATTACAATATTAGCATAATAAAATATTAATATAATAATAAAATATATTATGATATTAATAAAGTAATTTTTTATATTAAAAAATAAATAATTAAATATGTAGTAATTTTATATTAAAGTATAATATTGTTATATTAATAAAATATTAACTCTCAATAAAATAATAAAAAATTGAATAAGTATTAATAAAATAATAAATATTAAATAAAATATTAAATAAAATATTAAATTTAAATAGTAAAATATTAAATATTAAAACAATATTAAAACAATAAAAAATTAAAGATTAAAAATATTAAATAATTAAATAATTAAATTAGAAATTGAACACTATTTAAAATATTAAATATTTAATAATATTAAATTATATATTGATTATCAAGTAACTATTTTGAACTATAAGTGTACTACAAGTGAGAGTTACATGACCACAAAATTAACTGTAGCAACTGCAAGTGGAAAAATATGAGTGTAAAACTGAGATTTACATGACTACAAATTTAACTGTAGCAACTGCAAGTGAGAAAAAAAGAGTTGCATTTTGCAACTTATTTTTCAGCGAAACAAACAACGAAAAATGGAAAAGAAGTTTTACGACTTGCGTTTTGCGGCGTTTTGCGGCGAAACAAACACGCCCTAAGGGTAGTCTAAGATGCAGGCTTTGTATGTGATGGACGTCCCACCTTCTCCTCATTTCCTCGATGTCATGTATGTCTAGCAACGGGCTGAGAAGGTCATTACTTGTCTGGTGGATGCCTGGCACGTCGTGTATCTGTAATCGGCTGTCGTGGCAGATGTGCTTAACGTACATAACGACTCCTCCCTACCATCCTCTCGATGAAAATATGCATTCTACGAAGTATCGAGACCCTCTGACCCTCGTTCTCCAAAACCTCCGCCACCATAGTATCCACGGTGATATGTCTCGCAATCTGTATCATACATTTTAATATAAACACTTCAATATATAATAATTATAAACTTATATAACAATTATAAACTTTAGTGACTGTGAATGATCCAAAAACTTCATAATCCCAAAATCCTATAGATTTGTAAATAAATGAGTGAGAATACAGTTAGCATGTTAAAAAGATACAATGTAATAATCAAATATAATGCAAATGAAATGATACCCGGCTCAAATCTATATGAGTGGATCGATGCTCCGCCTGTAAGTGTAGAACATCAGAACTAACTTCCCGAGGGTCCATAAGTTCCAAACCTGAAGAAAGATCAAATATAAATATCAATAGGGTAAAACCATAGACAATTGTAAGAGAATGTAAATGTAAATAAACCATACACATACTAACCCTAACAACTCGGTATCAATAGTATAAATATAACTATAACTTTTCTAAACTTTAACAACTCATCTCCTTGCGCCAAGTTGTTACAACTGTACAAAAAATCATGGCTAGTTAAATACTTAGTGGAAAGAGTTATATATATATTATAATAAAATTCACGGACACTAACGTGTTATAAATCGGTGACATGAAGCATGTTGATTCATTATCCAAATTGAGCAGACATGTGAATTGTACATGATCTTCATGTTCTTGATGGATTATAGTATCTTTTTCCACATATAAATCTATGTTGTGCTCAGACGAACACAATTCAAGCATAGCATGACAGTCATCATCTGATGTCCCTACTGCTTGATAATTCCCGTGTGATACTGGTCACTTGCATGTCAAGTGAAATGCTGCTTGCTTGGATTAATTTTGGTAATTCGATGAATTTTCTCTCTTAATTCACACCTTGTAAATGATCTTCTAATAATCATAGGCTTTACTATTCCATTGACATAGCTTGGATTATTATCCCTATCTATTATTAGTTTACCAAAATCAATAAAAAAGAGAGACATGATCACTAGACATTGTATCTAATGGATGAAATAAAAGATTATTAATTTGCTCGAGCTTCTAAAATTTAACAAATTCACAAAAAAATTAACAAACAACAATTTTAACAATGTTACAAACAACAATTTAACACACAAGTTACTCTACACTTACTCAAATTTACTCTAATTTTAATCTAAATTCAAATTCTACACAAATCAATCAAACAATTTACACAAAAAATAAAAAAAAATTCTACACAAATCACTCTAATTTAATACAAAAAATAAAAAATGGAAATAAAAAATGCAGAGGACTGTGAGAGAGGGGGGGAGAGAGCGGGGGGGGAGAGCGGGGGGGGGGGGAGGGGGAGGGGAGAGATAGGACTGAGAGAGAGGGTGAGAGCGGGAGAGAGAGAGGGAGAGAGGGGGATGTTAACCCATAGGCCTTTCACCTTAGTTTTGATGATGACTAACTTATAAAGGTTAGTTTACTAATGATCTTGTTATACAGTTTCAGTTATTGATCAAGATATTAGTAGGTGTTTAGCTTCAAAAAAGGATTTTTAGAAGCTAATACATGTAGATTCAATAGCTCGCACGTCAAGATCGCATCTAGCACTCAGTTGGAGTTAAGCTCGTTGGATCGTGTTTGGATCGGGTCGTCTTGAAGATAAGGATCGACAAGAAGACTTCGGTTTGTTTAGATCTTGTGTAAAGATAGATAGTGTTGATATGCTCAAGTTCACACACACAAAAGGTTGGTTTTCGGTTTAACCGGTTTTAGATTTCTAGTTCATATATATGGTTTTCATGAATAGATCAAAACAAGTTTATATAGTTTAATGTATATTAGATTTCATCTATATACATACATGCTTCATATATTTAGAGAAACTTATTTTGATGATCCTATTCATGTGTTTAGAGTTTTGTAATTAACAAAACCTATTTTTTGATTTCTTGTCAAAAACATAGATATATCAATTATATGTGTATTGGATTATATCCATATAAAATATGCTTCAAATGTGTTTCAATATCATATTTTTGTATTTATACAAATTTGAGAAAAATCAGATTTCCATTTCAAAGTTTGATTTTTGAAAAATACGATTTTTGTGTTTAAGCCTAATTTATATATCACAAAAATGGTTCAAATAGTTTGTAATATGTGTTGAATTTTAGTCACACATATTTGTTCTTCAAATATTTATAAGAGCTGATTTTTGTGGAATTAATATGATTTTATGAGATTTTATTAGAATTAAAAAGTCAAGTTTTTCTATATTATAATCCCAGCCAGACCATGCTGGCGGTCTACTGGACCGGTCGACCGATGTGCACGAGACGTGCACAAAGGCCAGCCAAGTAGATCGGTCGACGGGCGGTGACCGACTGAAAGTATCCAACTCTCTGGTACTGGTCGGTCGACCAGGCGGTCGATCGACAGGCTTGGCCCGGCGACAGGGTGGTCGACCGGAGGCACAACGGTCAGAAATATGACCGTTGCGCCAATTGACCGGCCGGTCGACCGGAAAGGCAATTTTGCCCTTTCCAGCTGTCAACGACTCTTTTGTTTGGGGCCTATATAAAGGGGTCCTCTTGGGCTGTTTTTAACAAGGATTTCAAGAGCAAATTTTCTCATTTATACAAGTGTTTTAGCAGCAAGTTTTTGAAGTATTTTTGTGCCAAAAAGATTTATTTTATTTGTTTTCAAGGGTTAGAAAAATCAAAGAAAAATAGAGTTTTTGGGAAATTGGTTTTGATCTTTGTTTCTATCTTCTTCTAGTATTTTTTTCAAGTATTTTTCTTTGTGATTTATTTTCCAAACACCTTGTTTCTCACACTTGAGCTATCATATATATCCTATCTATAGGATCTTGTTTTATGAGATTTATAGTTTGTGGTTTAGTGAGATCACCAAGAGTTGTTTGTGATCTTTGTGATCACCAAGAGTTGTAATCTTTCTTTTCTTTGGGTTTGTGTTCATCCCTCTTGTGTAGAGATGATGGAGATTGAGATTTGGGTTTGTGGTTATCCCTCTTATGTAGAGGTGATTGTCGTGGAGTTTTGCTTTATGCCTTTATCCCTCTTGTGCAGAGGTGATTGTTGTTTTTGACTTTGTGCCTTGCCTCTTGTGTAGAGGTGGTTGTGTTGGAGAGAGAAGTTGTGTACTCCTTACCTTCTACTTGCAAATTCCTCGGTAGAGTTCCCTGTGTGAGAGGTCATGTGTGGACATAGTGAAAATCCTTCTGTGTGAAGGCGGGGACGTAGAGCAGTGATTCGAACCTCGAAACATATTTTAGTGTTTGTGTTTGATCCACTATCTCTTAAAACTCTCTCTTATATCTTGCATTGCATCATATTGTTCTTATCTTATATATGCTTGGTATTGATTGTGTGCTCTCACTAGTGTTGAATCAAGAGAGCTTCTAATAGCACCTCAACTCTTATTTAGAGGAATCTAAAGGAGATAATCCAGAGCCCTTCACGGGAATTCGGTTACACTCTTTGGTTACACTTGTTAGTTTTTAATTCCGCATCATTTGTCTGGAATTAGCTAATACACTTATTCACCACCCCTTTAGGTGTATTTTCAAGGAAGACACTTGGGTGAGAACGACGGCTGCGGGGGAGAGTTAGGGCAGAAGAGGGAGGGAGAGAGTTAGAGGAGAGGGAGCAAGTGGACAAAAAGATGGGGACCCCTATTTTATAGGGTTCAATTTTTTCCCCTTATTTTGCCATTCTGAGTCAAAGGCCGGACTCTGTAAAGTATCCAATACAGGATGTTGATGGCATGCGAATCTGTTTTTTGAGTTAAATTATAGAAGTTCGGCCTTGCTATGGTCGGACTTCTGTAAATGTCACAAAAAAAGTCCGGTCTTACCAAGACCGGACATTTTAAAACTCAATTACTAAGACCGACCTTGCCAATACCGGACTTCTGTGAGCCACCTGCACTGCACCACGCTGGCGCCCACAATCGACTGTTGGCCGACGTGGCGCCAACGTGGCAGATGGAGATCGATTTTTACAATTATTTTTGGGGTAAGTTTATTTTTAAAATTATTTTTAAAATTAAGATTAATTCAAAAATTTGTCTGCGAGAGAGAGAGAGAAGCCAATGAGGAAATATTTGCCGGCCTCTAATTAATTTGTTGCACAACTTTTTTTTTTTGGTCTTCTTCTAAGAACTTTACAAAATGCTTGGTCTGAGTGTTTCACAATGATTTCCAAAACTTAGGATCCAATCCCAATTTTCTAAATGCTATTTTTGTTATTAACTAAACATTATTTATATATAATATAATCTGATCATGTCTAGATTTATGCACATTTATCAAGAAAATAAGTATCAAAGTTTACTGATTTATATTTAATTCTTAATGAAAATTATAAGAAATATTAAATTTAGACGATTCGAATCCAACAAATTGTGGAGTGATCCCTAGCTTTCTTAATGAATTTCAATCTACAAATAGACTTTTTTTTAGACCTTGTAAGAAGCAGAATTGAATTGTGATAAGAACTTAGAGGTCATCTTGATCATTCGCAGTCGAGCTGATATCTTTCTTTTTCTTCACCTCGAGAAAAATTATTCATGTGTATGAATTGTTATATGTCACAAACTTTTTAACCTTTTTTTTTTTTTCCATATAGAATTTGACGGTCCTTACAATGTTTGCAAGTACTAATAAATGATAAACGATATTGATGAATTATTTTAGCAAGTTAGTGTGAGTCCCTGTCAGTTTTTAAAGGCATAGGAAGGGGTAGGAAGTTGCCACGTGCCTTAATTAACTTGTTATCACTTGTCTACATCGTCACCACAACAACAACAACTAAGCCATTTGTCCCAAGTATTTGGGATAGGCTACATGAACCAAAAGAGAAATACGTCGGATCTGACGCATGGATCAGCTTTCTCCACTCATTTCTATCGAGCAATATGTCTTAATTAAGACCTTTAGCCTCTATATCTTGTTGTATTACCTCCATCCATGTTATCTTCGGTCTCCCCGACGCGCTCTTTTAACTTTCCCTAATTTGATACGCTCCTCCTGGAGGCCACAAGCGCTGGACATCAAGTGTGGTTCTTTCAGTCTGCGTTTGGTAATGAAAGGTAAGGAAAGTGACGGAACATATGAATTTAGGTCATTTTACATGCATCTCTTTCGATTTTTGATTTGATTTATTTATTTATTTACATTAGAAAAAGACTTCAAAACGATTATCCAAATAAGTTCAAGTTTTGACTGCAGCAGTTGCTGAAAAAATATAAAAGAACTTTAATACTTCTCCTGTTCGTCAGTAACACTGCTCCCTCCCAAGGGAAGTTGAAGAAGACCCATTTTGGCCCACACATGAAAATGAGTGCAAATAGGCTGGGTACAGGGAATAAAGAAGGGAGCGAATGTAACAGCCACTGCCAACCCCTCTTGTGTCGCTGCTTTGAATAGAAAAAGATGGGAAACAACCTGTGCTAGCTGCTATCGTCTTCAGTAATCAATTTGTGATACTGTTAGGTCTTTGCTCATAATTGAACTCACTTAAAATAAGCCATCAAAATTCAACAGGTATCTGACCCAATTAAAGCATATTCTGACCAATTCTCAAGCATCAAACTCAACTCTTACTTTTTCGGACTTCCATTTTGGGGCCGTTTGGTTGCAAGGAAGTAGACGGAAGTAAGAAAGTAAGGAAGTATAATTGCTCAGTTCCCTAACTATCCAAACACCGAAAAGAAAAATAAGAAAACTCATTTTCCTTTTCTCTTCTCTCTTTTATACAATCATTTCCTCACTTTCAAAGTGCTACAGTTATTTTTTAGTCATATAAATCTCATTTGTAATAAGTTGTAGTACAAAACAGTTATTTTTTGATCATGTAAATCTCACTTGCATTCTAATTACAGTCCATTTTTTATTTTTCTTAATTAATTTTTATTTTATATTATTTTACGGTCAACTTTGTGGTCAACTTTTTCACTTCCACTTTCACATTACCATCCAAACACCGGAAAAGACAAAATATTTTCCAAACCACACTTCCCACAGCATCCAAACACCGGAAAACTTACTAACCAATTCCCAAGTTCCAAAGGGAATTATTACTACTTCTTCAATTCCTCACTTCCTCACTTCCACCTTAACCAAACAAGCCTTAAACACTTAATGCTTGAGAATTGGTCAGAATTCCTACACAAGAACTAAGCCAACCCTTCTATGCAAAAAAACCTTGTTGGAACGTTTACATCATCATCATCAAGGGAATTTATTGATACCTGCATTTATGCACACAAGAGGGTGCTTGATATTTCTACACAATTACATGTGCAATTCTCGGACGACAACTTATGTCTTAATAATAATTAGTCCACCTAAACTTTTACATTGCAATACATGAATTGTCTCTACATTCATGTATGTAAATCCTTCCAGTCACTCAATATATGAAAGAGATTTATGTCACAACAAAAATTTATAAACCTCTTTTTTTTTATACATAAACTTGGATGTTCTGATGTTGATATATAATTAGTAAGGTAAATACAAAGGAGCCAATATTCTAACAAAGCAAAGCAGATATTTTACAGCAAAGAAAACAGCCACAACAGACTTCATCCTCATCACACTGCAGGCATAAAAGTGTCGTCGCCCCATAGCTCTTCCAGCCCCGTCATAAGATCCGCATCTCTAGACTCCTCCACATCGTTCATAACCCCGTCCTGCACCAAGTTTAGCAAATGCATCAACCAATTTTATAAACATAAGCCATCAGGATGAACTGATTATTCCATTTGAGGATTATTATTCAGAAAACAGAAGGAATTAAAGGGATGAACAGCCATACTAAAGAGATTATTGGCGCATCTATGATGTTCTTGGAGATGCCCCCTAAGTGATATAGACTTATCTTCAAACTTTTGATTTCATTATGATGTTACCAACAATTTATATTCATGATATAAAACAAGGAGTGACTGCATAGTTCAGATGAATTTCCCCAACTAGACAAACCCAGCTCGCTCATCAAACTAAGTAGGTGGGGATGGCACAGAGATTGAGTTTCCCTTGACTTCACAACAATCTAAACCATCACATGTAGGGTTAGCAAGACTACCCATAAACAGTAGAACATGATCCACGTTCAAAATCCAACTTGTATGGCTAGGAACCAAAATTTCAGATGTCATAGATAATTGAATCTGGTATGGATCCAATGCACAGCTAAATATACATCTTGAAGGATCCAATGTGCAGTAATGTGATATAATACATATATAACTTATATATCTACACTACGAGTTCACAAGGAAATATCCATTTTTTCTATATCTGTGGATGTTTTGGTCATTTATTGGACGAGTTCTGAGTTATTATATGTTTATCATTCTTGTATCTTGATTGAAATTGGGTTGCAGATCATACAGCTTCTGACCGTAATCTGCATATGTAGTAGCCACTGGTCCCCAACACAAATTTCTGATTGCTGCAATGAGTGGTTTCAAACAGTTTCAAAATGACAATAATAATCTTTGTCAATCTTTACCCAATACCCACACAGCTCGACCTTTCTCAATCTCAAATGACAATAATAATCATAGAAATCTAGCTTTCCCTAACTACTTGGGCTAGCAAGCAGCAGTATATTTTATTTTTCATCAATAGTTTCAATTAAGACAACATTGTGTCTTATCATATCCATTGCACCGTTTGTCACCAAAAAACCTGTGAAAGTTAGGATAGTTTGGTTCCTAGGAATGTCTGAATATCAAAGTATGATCCACTCCATAGATTGAGTTTCCGTTCATGGTTGGCCATCCCCAAATGTCAATTTTCACTAGATACATCTACGTGCCAGAAAGAAACTAATATCCCACAATTCCATGAGCACTGGACTGCAAAGTTTAATTTCAGTTCAAAGATATGAGCAGTCCTGTAAAGATTAAGAGTACAATTGTACTAATTAAAATTCAACTTATTTATGAAGATAGCACACTACCTTGGACTCCTGCAGTTCTGTGACAACATTCAGAAGCCTCGCGTACTGATCTCTTGCCTCAGGATACTGAACCATGGATTTCACCCTTGCAAGTGCTTTCTCCAGCCTGGCCTCAGTCTGTTTTCTGCCATCTTTTAAGAAATCATAGTCATCCTCTTTTGAAGGTTGGTTCTGCACACTAGGACCTTCAATAAGCCCTTCTGACCGGAAACCACGCAAGCCACTTCCTTTCCTCCTCCAGCGCAGTATAGCTTTCTCCACGACTAAACAGTCCAAACAATTTTCTTGTAATGTTTACGCACTTGATGACCTCGTACGTGGGCCTTGTTAGGAATAGAGAATGTCATAGAATCATCAGATTTGGAAGGGGAAATAAAGTAAAGCTCCAAACGAGTTAAAATCAGTTATAAAACATCTGATAAGAGAATTTCAAAGTAGAAATTATGATAACTATAAAAAATGGATAGACCAAATAACAAAATCCTTGATTTGTTACTGCAGAAGGAAATATGTCAGTTACACTTAGTTTTTTCAAACCCTGAATTAACTTCCCTTGAAGCATTATGAAGATTTCTGCAAAAAAGGTACAATATGTAAACTTATATTATTTCTCCTTCCTGAATAAAAGACACAACAATCAAAGGAAAAGCCAACCTCGAACCAGTTCTAATGGCCCTTATGCTAGTTACATGGCCTTCACAAAGGCCAGTCATGTAACCAGTGCTCCACAAGGACCACAAAAATAATCTTAAGCCACATGGTAAGGATGAATTTGACTGTCACTTCTTCGAGAAGCAAAGATTTGACAATTTTGCTTCTTATATTCACAAGACATGCAAAACATGCATATGGGGAATTTGAGAATCATCTTACCACATCATACATTCACAGAGAATGCAAAACCAGCATATGGGAAGCTTAAATACAAAATTTTGTAGGCAAGTATGAAGACAGCAATAACAACAAACCTGGATTTTAACTATTCTTTGCCGAATAATCAAGAATTCCTTTCTCCTTTTCCATCCACGAAACTTGTTTTGTATTTTAACTGCGGCAGCATGCGCGGGCAAGTCATGTTGGCCGGATTTAGCTTGCTTGAGGGAGATGAGTGAAAGGGCTTGCTCATCTGACATTTCACATTTGTCATCACCATATTCTATGAGTTTCTTTCTGTGGAATGATTGCACTCTAAAAACTTGATGTATTCGAGCTGCAGCTTGAGCAGCATTTCGAACAGCACTCAGGGAGTCCTTCAGTGAAGGATCCCCATCAACAGGATGAACAGCAGCACGTTCTGCAATGGCTTCAATGCCTGTCACACCAGAAACTTCAGCCAAATCAGCAGTTTTTGAGTCCTTTAAAGTGAGTGCAATCAGATGGCTAGTCAGTGAAGACTCAGCCAGAAAACCAGCAATTCCTTTGTGCCCACTGGATGAAGCTAAATCAGCTGGTGTTCTTCCAGATGGGAATTCGGGAGTTGGATCTGTCAATGCTCCCGCAGCTGCACCCAGCCCAATGAGGGTAGCAACTGCCCGCTCTCTGAAAAATAAAGGAAATCAAGCAAAATCCAACAGTCCATAAGAAGTGAAATATAGAGATGAGATACCTGCCACAGAATGCTGCCCAATGAAGGGCAGTCCATCCATGTATATCTCGGAAGTTAATGCTAACACCTGCAGTTATTGTAGGCGTAATGGCCCAATCATATCCAAGGGCAGCTGCCAAATGAAGCACACCCTGCCCCTCCTTGTCTAAGATACTTGGACCTTTACCATCTTCAACTACTTTGTAAAGAAGCCATACATGCAGTTTATCTTTCAAAAGCTTTTCTAGCAGCCGGTCCTGTGCATTATCAGAGGAAAATACCTTTTCATGTCTTGGTGTTAACATATTGAACCATTCATCTTCAACTTCAATCATCAGCGAATTAATTTCACTTATCAAACGTTGTTTGTCACTGCTGATTCTAGTGGCAGGTTTTGGTTGCTCAGAGCCCAAAGATAATAACTTCTCAAGACGTATATAAAGATCCCTTTCATTTACTCCAGTGACATAGAAATCTGAAGTCTCCATGTGTCGAGTGTTGCGCTCTCGATACTCAAACTCCCGCACTTCACTACAAGCCAACCTATTGAAGCATGTAATGTAAAAAGGAACCCTTCCAGATTTATGAGGTGGGGCATGGCAGCAAAGAGTTCCATCTGCTAAAATATCAGCCGGAACTTCAATTTCTCCAAACATACATGACCAATTACATTTTTCTACATCCTCCTTATTCTTCAAAAATGTTCCAGTAATTATAACCTAACGACGAGTGGGTAGAACCAAAAATAAAAGAGAGTCAATTCTTAATTGTATCATTATCATAACATCCTCATTGAGGGGGAAATCCTTTACTAATAAATGAACGAAGTTCAAGAAATCACAAGTTTCATCACATACCTTTGTCTCCAGGCCCGTATATGCCCAGCTGGGGGAGAAGTCAGCTATACTGAAAAGCTGCTCCTGGGAAATTGAAGGGTTCACTAAATATGAGTCTAATTGCTCTTGATTGGACATGCTAGAAACATCACCAACACTTTCACTGTCAATGGTGCTCCAATACACACCAGAAGTAGATTGTATATGCAAATCATCTGCTTCACCGAGTTCATTGCTCATCCATCGGGAGAAGCTGTCATATTTTTTCAAGCCTTCTCCTCCAGTATTAGAGAGGTCCAATGACAGCTGTTTAAGTAGGGATGCATAGGCACTATTTCCCCCAATAGATAAGTCACCTTCCACATCAAGATTTGGCGTAACAGGAAAAGCAACTTCAGCATCACCAAGCCCAAGCTGCAAAGGTGAAGGCTTTTGCATGAGATAAGTGGCATTTTATTGAAGTATATTAGTTAAATATATGAAGTAAAGTTACAGCGCATTGCCACAGAATAAAGTGGTATACCTAAATCAGTAAGGACTTGGATCTTAATTGTGATTGGTGAATCCTAGCAAAACCTCGTCCCCATAATTATGGATTGCAAGAAGGAAAAAACAGATAAAGAAGCTAAACCAATCACAAAATTTTCAGCTGAAACTGAAGTTTTCCAGATATATATTTCAAGGTCATCAATGTTGTCTCACAGTTTGAAAGGAATGTGAAAAGGGGGAAAATTTGCAATATGTAATACAGTGGCCCAGCCACCTTCCAGGTGCTCAAGGTCTAAACAAAACAATTCGACACAACC
Organism: Agave tequilana; assembly: GCA_038442645.1. Classification (NCBI taxonomy): domain Eukaryota; kingdom Viridiplantae; phylum Streptophyta; class Magnoliopsida; order Asparagales; family Asparagaceae; genus Agave; species Agave tequilana. Next base: position 33,942 of record JAVJIF010016240.1, on the reverse strand, counting down.
TCCTCAGATTAGACCTAACACAACCAAATCCAAATCTCTGCAACCTGGTTTGACTTGCTCAACAAAGTGTAAACTACGAAACAAAATGCAAGTCACCAACCGCTCAAAAGCAAAATAAACATAGATCAGCAAAACTCGACCTGACTTAATGCAGCATAACTTCCCATGTCACATTACAAACTTACAATGGAACAAACAAAATAGTCATGAGAATTTGTAGTTTGGAACCTTCTGCTCCCCACTGAATGAAAATTTTAAGAAAATATGAATTTACTGAACTAAGTCCTATCATTTTTACATAGAAAACTCCATGTACATGAAACACATGATAATGAAGATCTTCAACTTCTGGAACTGAAAATTTAAGGGAAACAAAGAACAGGACCTGCTATGTGAGAGGACACAAAAACAAACCAAAGCTCTTCTTCGTATTCTTCTTCTCCCCACAATAATCATTAGTATCTATCAGAGTTTGTGATGAGACTGATAGAGCGGCAGGAGTTTCTGAGGCTGGCCCAACAGGGATATTTAAGGAAAGATTTAAGGGACCAGCTGAAGATGAAAATGAGAAGGAAGATGGTGGTAGAAATGGAACGAGAAGAGGAGGATACGTTGTTTGAGAATCATTTAAAGGATATAAAAAATTAAGGTGAAAATGGAAAAAGATGAAGGGGGATGAAGAAAGGAACGGATCAAATAAGAGGATGACTTAGGATCAATGAAGGAGGATTGATGGGAGGGCAAAGGAGGTACCAAAGGAAAAGGGCAAAATAGAAAGAAGAATTAAGTTAAATTCAACTTAAATAGTAAATGGGAATATTACTTGGGATAAACCATACAAGTATAGAGAGGCGGGTCCTAAAACATGACATAAATTTATGGGACGCATACAATAGGATGTTTGTGGTTAAAATAACATTGATGAAAATGGCCCATGTAGGATACTTATAGGAGACTCATGAGCAAAAACATCTTATAGGTATGGAAATAGCTGTAAACATGTACCATTCAGTTACTAAATTCGGATGGTTCGGATTCCTTCATCCAACTTCAATAAATCAAGCCTTGGATACCAGAAACCAAACCAAGCCTTGGCTAAATTCCATGCTTGCTAAAATAAATGAACTGTAAGCATGAAAAGGATTGATAGTCTACTAACGTGTTTTTTGTGAATTCAAAAGGCAAATGCCCTAATACAATTGAACGGGCAATGCACAAGAGACCCATTTTCTCAAGTGCAAAATCACTGATGTCGGTAAATAATTGCTTCTACCTGAATAAAAATCTCTTTGACATTAATGTATAATGAAAAAGAATTAGGCTTATAAAGTTGGTACCCTAGAATTAACCGGACTGTGTGATTTCTGGACCAGGTAAGCCATAGCCTCCTATGACATATAAGTTTTACTAAATTGGTGGATACAACCCTATCTTTCATTAAAGAGGTCAAAAAATGATAACTAAACATAATCTATACAGTTTACTATAAGAAGATAGGTGACTACAATCATTCATACATTCCAAAGATTTGTATATCGTTCTTGAATGATTTTGGATTTATAACTGTAGAGAAATAGAAACCCTCAAAAGTAATTCATTAATAATAAAGGAGAGACAATACATATATATAATACAAATGATGGGCGTGGGTCTATTGGGTAGAAGCCCAATAGCACAATAACCAATAGCCCAATAACTATTCTAACACTCCCCCTCAAGCTGGAGCATAAATGTCAACCATGCCCAGCTTGCTACATAAGACAGAAAATACCGTTGGAGAAGTTGTTTTGGTAAGTAGATCTGCCAACTGTTTTGAAGATGGAGTAAATGGGAGAGAAACTACCTTCTTGGTCCCATGCATCTCTGACCAGATGACAGTCAACCTATACATGCTTAGTCCTCTCATGAAACTTCTGATTCTGTGCGATATAGATAGCAGACTAATTATCACAAAACATAGGCATAGGTCCAAGATGACGAAAAACCAAACTCCAATAATAGATTCTTCAGCCACGTTATTTCACTAGTATGTGACATGGCTCTATACTCAGCCTCTGGACTGAATCTAAAACATCTTGTTTCTTACTCCTCCATGTCATCAGATTTTCTCCAATGAATGTGCAATAGCCAGTAGCAGACTTCCTATCTCTCTTGTCACCAGCATATCGTCAGAATAGCCAAAATTAGGAACATGTCCATGTTTTTTGTACAACAAACCTTTTCCATGAGCGCTTTTGATATAGGCAAGAATCCTCAAAGCAGCTGTCTAGTGAACCTCTCTAGGGTGATACATAAACCTACTGAGTACTCCAACTGCAAAAGTTATATCAGACCTAGTAACTGTCAAGTAGATCAACTTCCCAATCAATCTCCTATACTGTCCAGGGTCATCAAGTAGATAACTATCATCACACCATAAATCCACATTTACTTCCATTGGAGTGCTAGCAGGTTTGCACCCAAACATGCCAGTTTTCTCAAGGAGATAAAGTGTATACTTCCTCTAAGATAGAAGTAAATCATGCTTTTGATAAGCAACTTCAATCCCAAAGAAATATCTTGGCTTCCCCATGTCCTTCATCACAAAATGTCGTTTGAGATACTCCTTTGTTTCTACTAAAGCCACAGTCACTCCCAGTTAGCAAAATGTTATCAACATACATTGCCAGTATCACTGAGCTAGACTTGGTACGACGAACACTGAGTGATCTGAATGACAAAGAGCAAATCTAATACCAGATATAACCATGCTGAACTTCTCAAAACAATCCCTTAGACTCTGTTTGAGTCCATAGATCACCTTCTTGAGTCTACAGACAGTATTCTCCCCCTAAGCAATATGTCCTGAAGGTTGCTCCATATAAACTTGCTCCTTCAAGTCCCCATAAAGAAAGACATTCTTGACATTTAGTTGAAATAAGAGCCACTCCATATTAACAACAGGAAAAAAATTCGAATGGAGTTCAGTCGAGCAACTGGTGAAAAAGTCTCAAAGTAGTTCACGCCGTAAGTCTGAGTATATCCTTTGGCAACAAATCTGGCCTTATACCTATCCACTGAACCATCAAGGTGATACTTCAAGGAATAGACCCATCGACAACCCACGACACCTTTGGGTGCAGAGACCAACTCCCAAGTTCCTCAAGAAATAAGAGCATCCATCTCCTCATCATAGCCTGCTTCCAGGCAGGTACCAATATAGCCTCCTTATACAATTTTGGTATAGATATAAAGGATAAAGACAGGGCAAATTGGCGAAAAGAGAGAGTAAGACGATCATATGAAACAAAATGAGAGATAAGATGATCAGTACAAGACCGTTTACCTTTACGGAGGGTAATAGAAACATCAAGATCAGAGGAAGGTGCTGACAGCTGAGGAGGTAGAACTTTCACTGGAGAGGAGGCGGTCGGAACCGGTTTAGAGACAGAAACTTTTTGCCGATGAGTATATACATGTCTGAAATCTTTTTCCGAGGTGGCTTTGGTGCAGGTGGCGTTGTAGTGTCTTTTAATGACACTGGCGAAGAGACATCATGAACAACAGCAGATGCCGGCAAAGGAACAGACGTTGAAAGAGAAAGACTCCGATGTAGTAACTGAACCTTATGAAGAAAAGTAGGAAACTGATTCAAAAAATGTGACATCAGCTGATACGAAAAACTTTCTGGTTGATGGACTATAACACCGATATCCTTTTTGAGTTCGAGAGTACCCATCAAAGATACATTTTATAGACCTAGGAGACAAATTGTCCAAACCTGAAGATAAATCCTGAACAAAACATGTACAACCAAAAACACGAGAAAGAACTGAGAAGATGCTTGTCAGAATATAGACATGAATAAAGGATTTTATCATGAAAAACTGAGGAGAACATCGTATTAATCAAATAACAAGCGCTTAACACTGCATCAGCCCGCAAATACTTCGGAACATGCATATGAATCATGATTCGAGCAACATCTAGGATATGTCTGTGTTTGCGTTCAGCAACACCATTCTGTTGGGACGTATGAGAGCATGAGATTTGATGAATAATCTCATTCATAGAACAAAAAAGAGATATCATTTTTCATATATTTCAGGGCATTGTTAGTACCAAGCACATGGATAGAGGTAGAAAATTGAGCTTTTATTTCATTGTGAAAAAATTTGATGACACCAGAAACTTCAGACCTCTATTTTAGCAAATATAGTCAAGTCATACAAGAGAAATCATCAACAAAGATGAGAAAATATCTAAAACCTTTAGATGAAGGCATACGACTAGGACTCCAAACATCAGAATGAACTAACTCAAATACAGAACTACGGTTATTGACTCGACTCGAAAAAAGAGACAATGATGCTTGCCCATCTCACAAGACTCCCAAACGCCAGTGCCAGAGTAGAATAGAATCAGGCTGACCTGCAACTAAGCCAGTAGGGGACACTCCGTCATTCAAATAATACATGCCTCCTCTCTCACAAACCTTAACCAATCCTCTCCAAGTTGTCAGGTCCTGAAAGACACAGTAAGAAGGGAAAAAATTACATTACAGTTATGTTGTTTGGTAAATTGTATGATGGACAATAAGCTTCAAGAAAATTTTGGAACATATAACACATTTTTAAGGTTCAAGGATGGAGTAGCCTGAACTACCCCATCACTAAGGATAAGAGATTGCGTAACGTCAGCAATGTTAACAGAAGAAAATTGAGTAGAAAGATGTAAAAAGGTGAATTTGTCCTTAATACCTGTCATGTGAGATGAGGCTCCTGAATCTAATATTCAAGATTTGTGAGAAGAGGCAATATAACATTCATACCTGAAGAGGATGGATGAGTTGATGAACGACTTATCTGATAGAACTCGAGCTAATGTAATCTATCATATTCGTCCTCTGATATTTGAACAGTAGGAGCATCAGAAGGTGCAGAGGCAGTATCCGAGAGAACATAAAAGCAGTATCATCGGAGAGCCAAGATGGAGGAACAAGAGAGGATGAAGTACTTGAGACAACCGACATCGCAACCAGTTAAATCATTAGAAAAATAGCCAGTAGTAGCAGTAAACAGTCAGTAATAAAGAGAAACAAGTAACTTAGTTACCAGATAGTAGCATAGACAACCTTCAATAGCCAGATCAGACGTAAAAATCTGATTTTTGAGAAGTAAACATAGTAAATCTCACCAGAGAAGTCTCGTAGAGCATCAAAGAAGCCAGATCAGATGTAAAAAATCTGATTTTGAGTAGTAAACAGATCAGATCTCACCAGATAAGGTTTGTAGAGCATCAAAAAATCAGATCAGATTTAAAAATATAATTTTTGAGTAGTTGTAGCACTTATTGGAGAAGATGGAGGGCTTCTGACAATAAATGGAGAGGTGGTGACACCTCTTGGAGCCCTTGGAGGGCTTGCAGCACCTCTTGGAGATCGTGAACAATACCGACTCGTTACTGTTCAGTGAACAGTAACCTCTTTTTTTGTAAATTTGAAGTGAAATTAGACTGAAGAAAAAGAAAAAAAGAAGATGATGACGATGAAGGTAGGAAAGGATGATGTTGGAGGAAGGGGAAATTTTGAGGTGGTGGATTTTGAGATGGTAAATTTTAGGGTTAGAGTTTCTCTTGCTCTGATACCATGTAGAAAAATAGAAACCCTCAAAAGGAATTCATTAATCATAAAGGAGAGACAATACATATATATAATACAAATGATGGGCATGGGTCTATTGGGTAGAAGCCCAATAACAAAATAACCTATAGCCCAATAACTATTCTAACAATAACATTGCTCCTACAAACCTCGTTGGCAGGTGGGGAAATGAATAAAGTTTAATGGTCATGTAGATTGAACTTATGCAACCAAAAAAGCAAATCCAAATAAAGAAATAAGATGAATGATTTTCTATAGGAGATCACATTTGTTTCCCAACACAAAATAAACAAACTAGAGAAACCGAATTTATTAGCTAATGTCATTAAAAGCCACTAAAAGAGATGAATTTCCTATATTTAGGTTTACATTGTTAGTTTTTTGTTAAATAATTGGCTAATGTCATTAGGGATTTTTATATACCTTTAGTTATTTTTTTTGTAATTTTTTAGGTTGTTCAGTCTTTTTTCTAGTCAGGGGTATTTTTGTAAATTTAAATTCTGACCCTATATATGTTCTAGGGGTGCCTGCTGGAATAATTAGATAATATTGATTTTGTTTGGTTAATGGATGTTATGGAAGTTTCCTCCATTATTTCTTTGTCATGATGCATTATTGGGTGTAAAATCCATCTTGGTGTTTCCCGGATCTAGGGTGACAAAATGGTGAGAAATCTTCCTATCTTTCTTCTTTCATTCTAGTTTTTCTTTTATTTTTTAAGGAAAACCCTAGCCAATAAAAAAATCTATAAATTTGCCCTTATTTAAACCATAATCGGAGCCTTAACCCCCCTGTAGTGCTGTTGTTGAGATCTGTCTGGATCTGAATCTGGACCCTAAATATTTGTTGTCTTATGTGATCATCTTTTTTACACAAAATAATACTAAACCAATTCTCTAACCGTCCACGGCATCTAGAAACCCATTATAACTCAAATTCATCCCAAAATCCTCTCCAAAAACCCTCCAATTCGTAGATCAATTGATCTGAAAAAAAAAGGAAAAAAAATCTGTTTGTGGTTGTCCTGTGTCACATACTGTACTAGCATTCTGTGTCAACTTTAGGAACTAAATGCCGATAATACTACCCAAACCCCACACATCTACACTCAAGACTGTAATCCATATGATCCTCACTTCTCTCAATTTAAAACATCAAATACAAGGAATGCAAACAGATAACAGCTACTTCTACTGTATCAAATATTATTATTTACGTCTCACTTAGATAGACCAAGATAACTCAGTAAGACGACAGTAGCAGGAAATATTATTGTTTCCCCACTACATCCGCCAGTGTCCCGTTCACTGCCTGTCCCAAGTCAGGATAAAGGAATAGGCTTGTGGTAGGCCTGTGACAACCAACGTAAAATATTGTCACATATTATGAACATGAACCAATAACTAAATTTCGTTGGGGCGTCCACTACTGAGCGACGCGCTACATCGGAGCCCAGGTGTAGTGAAAAGTGGGCAAGGGTTGTTAGGTCGTCGTCCAGAAACGACGCGCCACATCGGCGCCCAGATGTGTCAAATGAGCAAGGGTTCCTACACTTTTATGAGCAGGTGAGGGTAAAAAAGTAGCTCATGAATATAGGATTAGGTTAGCATCATGAAACATAGGTTCTCTTACAAGTAAATTAGCAGAGTAGTTGATGCAATGGTTAGACGGAATGTTAGTATTTTGTGTGTGCAGGAAACTAAGTGGGTAGGTGAAAAAGCTAGAATTATAATCTTAGGGTTATAATCTTTGGTATACTGGTACAAATAGAAATCATAATGGAGTGAGTGTGATCATAGATAAACAATTGCTCGAGGATGTAGTGGAGGTTAGGAGAAATGTTGATAGAATTTTAATAGTTACTTATTTTAGGTAGGGAGGTTTTTAATATTATTAGCGTTTAAGCACCACTAGGACTTGATGAGTCAAGTAAGCGTCAATTTTTAGAGGATTTAGATGAGATTGTGCAAGGCATACCCAGTAGAGAAAAGCTTTTCATAGGCGGTGACCTCAATGGACATGTAGGAACTAGTCGTTATGGGTTTGATAGGTATATGGAAGTTTGGTTTTGGGGAAAGAAATGAACCAGGTAACTCGATTCTAAATTTTGCTTTGTCATATGATTTGATCTTAGCAAATACTTGGTTTAGGAAGAGAGTCTCACTTGATCACTTTTAGAAGTGGATCAAGTGCGAACCAAATAGATTTCTTTTTAACTAAAAAAGTAGATAGAGATTGTTGTATGGATTGTAAGGTAGTACTGGGTGAAAGTGTCGTAACCCAACATACTCTTAATTTTAGATGTCCGGATTAGAAGGAGATTTAGAAAGATTAAACGTAAGTTAGACCCTAAGATTAAGTGGTGGTGGCTAAAAGAAGATAACCAAAGAGTTTTTTGTAGATCGAGTAGTACATGAAGCAGATTGGAAAGCCCAAGATGATCCCAATACAACATGAAACAAAATTGCTAGCTGCATTAAAAGAATAGCTAAAGATGTACTTGGTGAGTCACGGGGAGGTGCTCTACCATGTAAGGACACATCATGGTGGAATGAAGAGGTAAAAGCTGCCATTAAGATCAAACGAGACTCTTATAGAGATTTGAAGAAAAATTGTGATGGATTGAGTTTTGAGAGGTATAAGCTAGCCAAGAAGGCTAAGAAAGATGTTCAGAATGCAAGAGCTAAAGTATACAAAGAAGTGTATGAGAAGTTGGACACCAAAAAGGTTGAAAAGGATATATATAGAATTGCTCGAATAAGGGAGAGAAAGACTAGAGACTTATGTACTATGAGGTGTGTTAAAGATGAAGATCAAAAGGTTTTAGTTCGAGATGAAGAAATCAAAGAAAGATGGAGCGAGTATTTTAACAAATTGTTTAATGGTAGTTCTACTCAAGACTTGGATGACCTTACCATTCAGTGCCAGGATATGAACCATAATTATATGCGCAGAATAAGCGAATCTGAAGTTAAAGAGGCCTTGAAGAGGATGAAGTCAAAGAAAGTTGTTGGCCCGGATGGAATTCCTATTGAGGTATGGAGATGCTTAGGAGAGGTGGGCGTGAGATGGCTGACAAACCTCTTTAACAAGATCTGGCTAACTAAAAAGATACCAAATGAGTGGAGGAAGAATACCTTAGTACCTCTCTATAAGAACAAGGGTGATATCCAGAGTTGTTCAAACTATCGTGGAATAAAACTCATGTGTCACACCATGAAGCTTTGGGAAAGGATTATTGAACAAAAGTTAAGGCAGAATGTTACAATATCAGAGAACCAGTTTGGGTTCATGCCGGGGCAATCGACAACAGAGGCTATTCCTTTGTTTCGTCAACTTATAAAGCGATTTCGAGAGAGGAAGAGAAATTTACATATGGTCTTTATTGATTTAGAAAAAGCTCATGATAAGGTGCCAAGAGAGGTATTATGGTGGACATTGATGAAAAAGGGAGTCCCCATCAAATATATTGACATAATTAAGGATATGTACGATGAAGTAGTGGCAAATGTCAGAACTTATGGAGGCATAACAAGTAATTTTTCTATCACAATTGTATTGCATCAAGGATCTGCATTGAATCCATTCTTATTTGCCATAGTTATGGATGAGCTTACTAGAGCTATTCAGGATGAGATCCCGTGGTGTATGCTATTTGCTGCTGATATTGTTCTAGTCGATGAAACGAGAGCTGGGGTAAATACAAATTGGAGTTATGGAGATAAACTTTAGAATCTTGAGGTTTTAGATTAAGTAGGACCAAAATAGAGTATATGGAGTGTAAATTCAGTAAACAAAAATCCAAGATTATAGTACTGTGACACTGGATGGTTAAGAAATACCGATGAGCAGTCATTTTAAGTACTTGATTCTATTATCCTAATGGATGGGGAGATCAATAGTGATGTCAACCATAGGATCCAAGCCGGCTGGTTTAAATGAAGGAGCGCAACAGAAATTTTATGTGATCGTAACATTCCGTTATGGCTGAAGGGAAAGTTTTATTGGACTGCTATTAGGCCAGCTTTATTATATGGCACAGAATGTTGGGCTATAAAGAGACAACATGCCTAGAAGATGAGTGTAGCAGAGATACGTATGCTTCGTTGGATGTGTGGTAACACGCGGAGAGATAAGGTGAGAAATGAGGATATTCGTACTAAGATAGGTGTAGCCTCTATAGAAGAGAAAAAAGAGAGAAAACCGCATACGATGGTTTGATCATGTGCGACGTAGACCTACAGATGCGCCAGTTCGGCGAGTAGAGCATATCAATTTAAGGCAAGTTAAAAGAGCGCAGGGGAGACCGAAGAAAATATAGATAGAGGTAATAAGACAAGATATAGAGGCTAAAGGTCTTAGTGAAGGCATATTGCTCGATAGGAATGAGTGGAGAAAGCTAATCCATGTGCCCAATCTGGCGTAATTCTCTTTTGGTTCATGTAGCCTACCCCAAATACTTAGGACAAATGGCTTAGTTGTTAGTTTTTTTATTCTATCCCTCATTCTCGTGGCCTCAAGTTGCTCACATGCCTGTTAATAGATTGATAGGTTAGGAATTATTATTATCGGGGTTACATTGAGATAGTTAAAATATAAATACCAACTCTCACCTTAACTGCGGAGTTTTTGCGCACTGGCGGGGACTTTAATAGAGACAAAAAAATGTCTTAGGTGGTTCATTTCAAACACCAATCCAGAATTTAGTGAACTTTCTTATTTTACACCACAGCCAGTAGAACTCTATACGTGGAGAATTCTTTCAATATCTCCTTTTAAAATGAGGCACAATTGAGAATATGCACTACTACTTCATGGAAACACCAGAAAGAATCAACATTATCTTTTTATGTAACTATACTCACTAACTTAATTCTCATTATGTGGACAAACAATAAGCATTAAGGGGAAAAAAATAATTGATGTGTCAAAACTAAGGGATCTATGATATGTAACTAAGCAACAAACTGTATTAAACACAAAAGTTCTTCAATTTTTTAAGAATTTGAAAAAAAGGAGAAAAGTTCATTCAGGTTTGCTGAGCTCTCTCTCTCTCTCAGCCCATCCACGCCAGCCACCCACCCTCTTCCATATATTTTATCTATTACTAAGAAAGAAAACTAGGAGAGGGGGGGGGTGTGACCTTCCATGTGTGCGCCAAGTGCTCTTTAAAATCAGTAACATACGTGAAAAATCTTGAAAAAAAAGGACAGTCAACACTCCTACTGGCTGTTGACTTTCTTCCCTTCAAGCTGACATGTCCCACGCACACTCACACCTAGAAAACATGTCCCATTCTCTCTCTCTCTCTCTCTCTCTCTCTCTCTCTCTCTCTCTCTCTCTCTCTCATGCCATTAATTCTGGGAAGTTGAAATGACACTTCTTTTCCAATTCTACCCTTCATTTTGAATTTGGAACGACTAACAGATCCTAAAAACCTAACCTCTCTTCAGCTGAGTCATGCACACCGAATCGGGTGAAAGAAAAATATAAAAATTTTGATGTCTCTTTTTTGATCAGTTACCATTATCAAGGTTAAGTATTTAAATAATTGTTATGTGACTGGTCTCAAATTTAAATTGAATTATAGTTTTTCTTCTAACAAAAAACAAAAAACAAAAACTCATTATTTTTTACAGAATTAATTATACTCTCCACAAACTCATAGAAAAATAAATATTTCCTTTATTTTGCTTATCAAAACTTCATGTTCAAGATATAATAATAACTTATGATACTTGGCAGTTGTCTCTTTTTCAATTCCAATCAATGAGAGAGCAAGTACAATTTATGAAAACATACTAGAATGGAAACTATATATTTCAATTTTTTTAGTTAGGGTTTATGATTTATTTATTATGTTTTAGAATTTATTTTTTCAAAGTGTAGGTTATTGTATTTTTATTTCAATTTCTAAATTTGTTTAGTGTTTTCTTTAAAAGCTTACACGGATATTTTCAAAAGAGCAACAAATTTTGTTTATTAAACCTGATGTTTTGGATGGCATCATTACGACAAGGTCAAAATGCTCACAGTTTTTTTTAAAAAAAATTTGAGATGCAAAGCATTAAAAAGTAGTACAAAGTACAGATATATTCTATAAAGAGTTGTGGGGAATAAATATAATTTACTAATAAATATGTTTGTGTAGATATTGATTAACGGACATGTTTATAAGTCAAGTCATTTTCTAATGTCACATACCAAATTATTTCTGAGTCCAATATTGAAATCAAACCTTTTACACTTGCAATCAAAGTTAACTTATTTGTTATCATATACGGATTAATAGACAACTATGAATCTTTCTAAATTAAACTAAAATAATTAAATTGTTTACATAAATTAATATAAGCATGACATGATTAAAATTTATTTTTGTTCGCTTTTAGACATAGGCTAATCTATCTAGCAAGGTTGAAACTAAAAAAGTACAAAAAAAGCTAAATATTATTTTTAGAAAAAGAATTAAAATCCATATGCTATAAAGTTGTGTGATATATGTCAAGAATGGGGCATGGAATAGTGCCTCAATTTTTAATCTTTTATTTTTCAGTTGAAATTATACTTCATTTATCATTGCACATAGGGAATTTGAAATAATGATTGATTACTTTTTTTTAAAATTTTTTTTTCTAATAACTTTCTACCTGAAATTTAAATTGAGAATGTTCTACTTAAAATAGGAAAAAGATTAATTCAAATTTAATTGAATTAAAAGTACAATTAGTTAACATGTTATTGGAATCATTTTTTAATTAAAGGACATGGTTTAAATTAAATCTGTGGCCTTCAGTTATCTAACACCTTCATTCTTCTTATTTGAGCTGCCTTTAGTTTTGATTTACTAAATTTTAAACATCCATGTTAATTAATATTTCTACACCCTGTTCATTATTGCACGGCAAGAAGACTAGTATGTACTATATAGATTGATCGACAAATACAATTAACACTAAACAAATATGCTTTGATATATTGAAGTGAATTAGGAAGGCAGACTTCCCAAGTTTCATTGAAAGAACACTTGCTCGAAGACTTCCAATCATAAAAGACTTCTATACATAATTGTCAACAGCAGTAAAGTTTTTTGCAGATATAAAGCAGGAATTCTTTCTGCTCACTAGTATAAGGTTATACCTGCCAAACTGGTTTGCCTTGAGAACTTGCAACATCCTCTTGGTTTAAACCCAGATCATTCGTGAAATATTCTCCAAGCATCAAAGAGTATTGTTGGGAATTATCCAAATTTGAATCTTGTGTTGAAGCAACTGTTGGATTGAATGGTGCAATTGGCATTTCTCCTGTACAATGTTCTAGGACCTCTTCCCATGAGTTCAAACCAAACTGTGTTGTAGACCCGGTAAATTCTAATCCAAGGCCACTTTCATCAAAACCTCTAGTTACATCCTGTTGAGCAACTGAATACATATCCAATTCCGGTCTGGAAGCTTGTAACCTTTGATGATCGCCTGGATACCAATAAAGAATATCAGTTAGTCATTAAATTACAGTTTTAAATGAATTTGAATGATAAAATATTCTTCTCACATTGGTCATTTGGCAAGGGAATTGGAGCATAAGACTTCAATAGGCGGTTATCTGTCACAGGTCCATCTCCATACTGTTGCATCTCAACGAAAGAGTGGTATCTGGAGTTTGCTTGATAATTATCTGCTGCATCGAATTTCGCTTTAGATACACTGGAAGGGTGCATAATCGAGATATGAATCAGTGAAATTATACTCGCCGTAATGCAATGCATAACAGATTAAAGATTGAAGGATAGCAATCGTACCAGTTTCCGCATCTTCATATTCAGACATTTGTGTGCTGATTGGGCTTCCAGCATCTGTAACTTGTGAAGGAAGCTGGCTGTGATTTGTAAAAGAACTAGAACAAGGACTTTCCACAATGGAAACTTGAGCATTTTCTTCAGAATCTCTAGTTCGTATGTAACTTGCTTTGCTATTCTGAAACAATTGTTTAAAATTATAAGAACAGGGAGGGATGATAAAACTATCAAGCACAAAGGATGATAATTTGATAACGGAGCGTGGCAAGGAAGAAGAAAGAAAGAAAGAAAATCTTTGCTGGAAGTCATTGTAAATCAATCAATTGAAGTCATTCTAAATCCATCCAAGATTCCATTGTTCATTGTTAGCCAAGCTTTTCAGTCAGAATAGCTTCGGAAAGATGTGCAAAATAACAATCAGTAAGAAAATACTTTGGTTTAAACTTTTTATGATATTATAATATCCAAATAGCTCTTGTGGTTACGTAAGACAGCAATCTGCCAAAATAATTGGTATACAAGAGGTTCCATGGTGTAACTGAGGCCAAACAAAAATATCATAATCCTTCTGACCCAGAGAAGCAAACAGAAAGGTCTTCCTTTATTCTCTCTAGCTGCATGTGTAATAAAGTCATCTCCTGGATATCCAACAGCATCCTCGATATGGATCAAGTCTCAGAGATATCCTCAAGAGTAGAAGATTGGTCTAGTTAGATTTCCAATACCTTGAGCATTCCTAATCTCTTTAGAATTCCTAGTCTACTGTTGTTTTTCTTTTGACTTTCTTCAAAATCTCTGTTTCCAGCCCCAAAACCCTAGTCCAATTTTCCATTGATCTAATACAGCCTATTATACCCTTTAGAGACTGAAATCAAATTAGTGTACACAGTTCTATGTTTGCAATCAATCTGCTAATTCCACTGAAATCAAATTAGTGTACACAGTTCTATGTTTGCAATCAATCTGCTAATTCCACCAGACAGCCCACAACTTGAACCCCTCATTTTCTATCAAACCCTAACCTTACATACCATAAATCTCCTTAGGCTGAACGTATCTTCAACCCTAAACCACACAGATCATGAAACCTGAACAAAACAAATTCAGTTTTCTGGTCAATGCTCTGCCAAACTTCCTCAAGAATAATGATAAAGGATATGCATATGTTTTAGTTGGCAATCAACAGCCTACATAGTACTATTTGTCAATGTTATAGAAAGCGCAAGGTGGGGCAAGGCAGGGAAGCCACCAAAGTGAAAAGCTTTCTCTCCTTTTGTTTTTGTGAAGCTTTTTTAGAAAATGTTAATCAGATCCCTACCAGGATTCTCTACCTTCGTTGTCGCCACGGAACCCAGGTTGCCGTTGTTGCCTCCAACTTGACCTGCTTCGTCTATATATGGGTTAGGCAGCCATTTCTTTCCCTTTCTCTCTTGATGGGAGAGAGACTTATGGCAATCAGAGTGACCCGGGACGGCAGCGGGAGGCAATTGGCCATGAGAGGCCTCCAGCAGTAGCGGGAAGCGACAGCGAAGGTGGAGAGAAGCCAGGTAGGGCTCCAATTTCATTTTAACCTTTTAAGGATAGGTGCCTAACATGTTGCTTACCCCACATTGGAGCAGCCTCTTAACACCCGGACTGCTTTTTAAAACACTCAACAACAACAACAACAACAACAACTAAGCCATTTGTCCCAAGTATTTAGGGTAGGCTACATGAACCAAAAAAGAATTACGCCGGATCGGGCACATGGATCAGCTTTCTCCACTCATTCCTATCGAGCAATATGTCTTCATTAAGACCTTTAGCCTCTATATCTTGTCGTATTACCTCCATCCATGTTTTCTTCGGTGTCCCCTGCGCTCTTGTAACTTGCCCTAATTTGATACGTTCTACTCGTCGCACTGGCGCATCTGTAGGTTTACGATGCACATGACCAAACCATCGTAGGCGGTTCTCTCATCTTCTCTTATATAGAGGCTATGCCTATCTTAGTACGAATATCCTCATTTCTCGCCTTATCTCTCCTCGTGTTACCACAAATACAACGAAGCATGTGCATCTCTACTACACTCATCTTCTGGGCATTATTCCTCTTTATAGCCCAACATTCTGTGCCATATAGCAAAGCTGGCCTAATAGCAGTCCGATAAACTTTCCCTTCAGCCATAACAGAATATTACGATCACATAAAACTCCCGTTGCGCTCCTCCATTTCAACCAGCCGGCCTGGATCCTATGGTTGACATCACTATTGATCTCCCCATCCATTAGGATAATAGAATCCAAGTACTTAAAATGACTGCTCATCGGTATTTCTTAACCATCCAGTGTCACAGTACTATAATCTTGGATTTTTTGTTTACTGAATTTACACTCCATATACTCTATTTTGGTCCTACTTAATCTAAAACCTAAAGATTCTAAAGTTTATCTCCATAACTCCAATTTTGTATTTACCCCAGCTCTCGTTTCATCGACTAGAACAATATCAGCAGCAAATAGCATACACCACGGGATCTCATCCTGAATAGCTCTAGTAAGCTCATCCATCACTATGGCAAATAAGAATGGATTCAATGCAGATCCTTGATGCAATACAATTGTGATAGAAAAATTACTTGTTATGCCTCCATAAGTTCTGACATTTGCCACTACTTCATCGTACATGTCCCTGATTATGTCAATATATTTGATGGAGACTCCCTTTTTCATCAATGTCCACCATAATCTCTCTCTTTGGCACCTTATCATAAGCTTTTTCTAAATCAATAAAGACCATATGTAAATTTCTCTTCCTCGCTCGAAATCGCTCTGTAAGTTGACGAAACAAATGAATAGCCTCTGTCGTAAATCGCGCCGGCATGAACCCAAACTGGTTCTCTGATATTTTAACATTCTGCCTACCTGTGTTCAATAATCCTTTCCCAAAGCTTCATGGTAGACACATGAGTTTTATTCCATGATATTTTGAACAACTCTGGATATCACCATTGTTCTTATAGAGAGGTACTAGAGTACTCTAGCTTCACTCATTTGGCATCTTTTTAGTTAGTCAGATCTTGTTAAAGAGGTTTGTCAGTCATCTCACGCCCACCTCTCATAAGCATCTCCATACCTAAATAGGAATTCCATCCGAACCAACAGCTTTCCTTGACTTCATCCTCTTCAAGGCCTCTTTAACTTCAGATTCGCTAATTTTGCGCATATAATTACGGTTCATATCTTGACACTGAATGGTAAGGTAATCCAAATCTTGAGTAGAACTACCATTGCAATTTATCAAAATATTCTCTCTATCTTTCTTTGATTTCTTCATCTCGAACTAAAACCTTCTGATTCTCATCTTTGACACACCTCATAGTACATAAGTCTCTAGTCTCTCTCTCCCTGATTCGAGCAATTCTATATATATCTTTTTCAATTTCTTTGGTGTCCAACTTCTCATACACTTCTTTGTACACTTTAGCTTTTGCGTTCTGAACAGCTTTCTTAGCCTCCTTCTTGGCTAGCTTATACCTCTCAAAACTCACTCAATCACAATTTTTCTTCAAATCTCTATAAGAGTTTCGTTTGATCTTAATGACAGCTTTTACCTCTTCATTCCACCATGATGTATCCTTACATGGTGGAGCACCACCCCGTGACTCACCAAGTACATCTTTAGCTACTCTTTTAATATAGCTAGCAATTTTGTTTCATGTTGTATTAGGGTCATCTTGGGCTTTCCAATCTGCCTCATGTACTATTCGATCTACAAAAACTCTTTGGTTACCTTTTTTAGCCGCCTCCACTTAATCTTGAGATCTAACTTACGTTTAATCTTTCTAAATCTCATTCTAATCCGGATATCTAAAATTAAGAGTCTATGTTGGGTTTAATACACTCTCACCCGGTATTTCCTTACAATCGATGCAACAACCTCTATCTACTTTCCTAATTAAAAAAAAAAATCTATTTGTCTTGCACTTGATCCACTAAAAGTGATCAAATGAGACTCTCTCCTAAACCAAGTATTCACTAAGATCAAATCATAGGACAAAGCAAAATCTAGAATCGAGTTACCTAGTTCATTTCTTTCTACAAAACCAAATCCTCCATGTACACTATCAAACCCATAACGACTAATTCCTACATGCTCATTAAGGTCACCGCCTATGAAAGGCTTTTCTCTAATGGGTATGCCTTGCACTATCTCATCTAAATCCTCCCAAAATTGACGCTTACTAGACTCATCAAGTCCTACTTGTGGTGCATAGACACTAATAATATTAAAAATCTCCCAACCTAAATTAAGTTTAACTAGTAAAATTCTATCACCCTTTCTCCTATCCTCCACTATATTCTCAAACAATAGTTTATCTATGATCACACCCACCTCATTACGATTTTTATCTCTACCAGTATACCAAAGTTTATAACCCCAAGGCTCTATAATTCTAGCTTTTTCACCTACCCACTTACTTTTCTGCACACACAAAATACTAACATTTCGTCTAACCATAGCATTAACTAACTCTGCTAATCTACATGTAAGAGAACCTATGTAAAAGTTCCTTTCACAATTTTGGGCAAAAAGGAAAACAAACAATTCAATCCACCTGAAGACTCCTCAAATTATCAGGTGATCACCTCAACATAGAAATGTTAGATGAGTGGATTACATCTAACATACGCATATCCTATGAGAGTAGCAGTAGCATCCAAGAACCCCACTCACTTTTTTCCCCCCAATACATACATCCACACCCTCCATCATTAATGAAACAGAAAAAGAGCCAGAAAACTTAAATCTTACAACACAATAATTTCTTGTTAACAACTATCCGTACTTCAAAATCCATTGGAAGCATGAATTCTATAACAACAAACAAGCAAAATATGAAGGTGAGTAAGTAGGAAGCAACTATGGGCAGGGAAAAGAGGGCGAGAGAGTGAAATCTGCCAGGTTAGATAGTATCCAGATCTTGGAATGACCAGAACACCCAAACACCATATGTCTAACAAACGGGTCAAGAGTCTCTTACCAAAGCTCAACCTATGCTTGAGTTACATGAACAGATACGAGTAAAGTCTTTATTTGGTCAGGATGAATGGGTCAGCATGACTTGACCTTTCAGGCCTTCCATATCACACTGAGCTGGGATCAATTGTTTGCATGGATCAGTTAGAACCTTAAAGCGCAAGGAGGATGGGCCTGACTGTTGAGGTGGAAGAGAGGTCATCTACGAAAGGCTATGCGTGAGTTTATCATTTTTTTTCAATTCTCCCCCCCAACCACCCCCCCCCCCCCCCCCCCCACATAGAGTTCTGGCGGAACTAACATGTAAGTTTCTATATGCAAACAAGAGAGGAGCCCAAACAAGCAGAAAAGTTTTGGAGCAAGTATTGAGGGCTTTCACTGGAAGTGTAAAACAAAAGTAATGGCAGCAGTCACAAAGTGGGAACATAAAGGCTGACTCATTTATCTCTTTATCCAAGAGACCAGCATGTGTAATTTGGAAGCCTCGTGTGCATTTTACTTGCAACCAAATCATCAAGAGATCCAACACTCACCAGATCATCACAGATCATTGCCTTTCTCACAATGCAAGTCCTAAGGTGGACGGATTCCAGTATAAAGTACCATGTAATGTGGGGTCAAAAAATTTGAAACATCTGTAGATGTTTTCTTATTCTTTTGTATGTGTTGTTGCTGGTGGTGGCGGTGGGTGTGTCCTTGTGTGTGTGTTGGGTTGGTTTTATTATTATTATCATATGGGTGGGGATTGTGTGTTGGGTGGGGATTGAGAGTGTGTGTGTGTTTTTTTTTTTTTGGGGGGGGGGGGGGGGGGGGCGGGGGGGGGGGGGGGGGTGGGTTGGGGTGGGGGGGGGGGTTGGTGTTGTCCCCAACAAATTAATGAAACTCCGAAGGAATGATGGAGAGCATGTAAATCAGGTCAAAACCCCATTATTCACCCCAACTTGTTTGATCAAGAGGTCAGGCGGGTTGGCATGATTATGACATGAACCCACCTATGCCCAATTAGGAAGTGGTAACTTTGGATTGGGTTGAAATTGCCGAACACTGGGCAGGTCAGAAATTCATGATAGCGTCTTTAGAGGGATGATTCAATCAGCTTAAAAAAAAGAAAATATGAGAATACCAGGAGAATATAGATTACTCATCACCACAGATTACCTCAAGAATTTGTGTTTAATCTCTTCTTTGCATCAATCATGCATGAATTTATTGCAAATTCAGGATGAGCTACCATGGGGTAGTCTGGTATAGTGTTGTCTATACTGAATTATAGAAGAGAAATTTTCTAAAGTAGAAGTGCAGTAAGAAGCTCTAGATGTAAAAGATTTAAAATTAGCATGAGGAATAGGGAATAAATGAAGTGTTACTTCAGAAAAAAAAACTAATGAGAAAAATGAGACAATAGTTCTCATTCATGACCAAGAAATACCAAAGAGAGATTTTCTTCTATGCTTATGCTCAAGCATTCATTATGATGGCGAGATTTCAAAGGTGCCATGCATATGATCATACTATTGGATCATAATGTCGACGTAGAGAACTACTTTTCAAGCAAATCTGATGTTAAATTATGGGTTTTATTTCAAAGGCAAGATTGAAATCAAATGCTGAAGCCTCAAATGTGCAAGATTCTGCACAGGCCTCAAATTGGATTGAAGCCAACATCGCATGGAAGCTTAATGTGGCCGAAGTAGACAATAAAACCAACTGAAGTGAATGTTAAAATGGAATGAAATAACAATGTGAGTGCCCCAAATAAAATATCTGGTTTCATAACTGAGACCCATGTCCACTTCAGGTGCCATGCTTTAGACCCATGTCCCAAGTGGTTGATATTATACAACGATATGATTGAGCACTATGCTCAATTAAGAAACATGCCAAAAAAATAAGTGTATCCGAAATGAGAATGTTGAGATGCGCGAGAAACACACAAAATGAAAGAACAAGATATGATTGCACTTTGAAAGAAGTTAGATGTAGCTTCTGTCAGAGACAATAAGACGAGGGGTGATCCTTTGGCATGGCATAGACACGTAATATGGAGATGATGAGTGCAACGGATGGAATGCGAAGGATCCTTGTCAACATAGAGGCTTCAACAAGAGGTCAAACATGCAATGATTGGGCAAATGAAAAGCACAAGGCGGTGAAATCTAGGAGGAAAGGCGACTCTTTGCATACCTAAAGGATTCATGTAGTCAATCATAAGAATATGGTATCTGGGATGGAAGGCTTTACTGCTCTAAATTGTACTATATTGATATTTAAGGCATTATGGATATAAACAGATAGACATTACTAATATCTTAAAGGTAGACCATTACTAATCTCTGTACCCTTGTCTACTTTTTTGTATAGTGCAGGGCATATTTTAAGACACCCTTATTATAGTTAAAAATGATTTATTTATAAATCAGGCCTCAAGATTCTAGATCTGATTGATTACACCCAAAATCTTGGAATTTTATGCATATGTCTACTAACTCCAATAGGTAATTAATAGCACAAGTGCAAAAGAAAATATTGGTTTCCCAAACAAAATGCAGCTGACTGTATAATAAGGGGCCTTCAATTGTTACTCTGGGTTTAACATCTCCATCCTCTTAAACAGGGGCCCTCACAATAATTTTTTTAGTTCTTTTTTTTTCCTCGTCACAACAATAGGTGTACCCGAGTCTTGAACCTGCACTAATGATACAGTCTATCATTTAAATAGGGGCCCTCCACAAAACTTTTTGCATTTGCAACCCCCAATAAATTAGAATTTATAAAAAAAAACTGCCTTCTATAAATACTGTGTATAGATTAAAGTCATTTAACTTTTTAAACTTCTTTTCTTTCCTTTTCAACAAGAGGCGTACATCAATCTTGAAATTGCATGTTGTTAGGAGATATAATAAGTATTATATTAGTCCTAGTATTAGACTTTGATTAGGATTCTGTATATGATTAGGACTCTATGTAATTGTGGCTATATATTTGGGACATTGCCCGCATCAATTATATAAAAACAACTCTCTCTCTCTCTCTCTTCTCTCTCTCTCTCTCTCTCAATCTTTACATGGTATCAGAGTCAATCCCAAAAGCCTAGTTTTCTCTAAAAAACCTTCATCCCAAACCCAAAAACCCAAACCGTTCTTCGCCTCTTCGCCGCCGACGTTCGCTTCGTCGAAGAATCAAAAGATTTGTCTCGTCGATCAAGATCCACTCGTGTTCCCCTGTGTCGTGAAGCCTTTGCCACCGCCGTCAGCAACCATCGAGCCCAAAATCCTACTGGTAATCGTCACCATCAAGGTCGTATGTGTTCATATGTTCATCAAATTCGTCTATGCATCAAAAGCCATCTCATCGTGTTCATCGATTCGTCTGCTCGATCATCGATCAAAAAAATAAAAAATCCAAGACGACAGAAAGGGAAAGAGGAGAAGGGTGTGACTTAGATCTGACAATTTTACGGTCACGTGCACCTCTGGTCTACAATCTCTCACGTGCGCAATTTGCTCAACTCAACTGGTCTGATACAGTAAGCTTTTGTTGGATTTTTTTTCTCTGATGTATAAATGCAATAAGGTGTTTTTTGGATTTTCGGAGGAGGGTTCTACAAATTCGCTTGTTTCATGATGGCCAACTTTACTGAGACAAAAACGGGTAAGTCAAGTGGGACGACGGCTCAGACGAGAACTTCGAAGTTAGTTTATGGTAAAATTACAGACCAAAAACTTGATGGGATAAATACATGCAGTGGAAGTGGGTTATTGAAATTAATGTAACTGGTCGAGAAAAGACTAGTCATTTGTTTGCGGACCCTCCTCCTCTGGTGACAGATACTTCGACACTGGACGACAATGTTCTACTACATCAGATACTGACAACAATGGAGCCCAAGATTCAAGACTTGGTTCTTCATTGCATAGCTATGAAGGAGTTATGGTGTTTTCTTAAAGATCTCTACAGAGTGACAAAATCAGTAGGGCATATGACGTTATTCAAGAGTTGTTTCATAACAAGCAAGATGGCCGGACCATGGATGCTCACTATGGAGAATTCAATCGCCTAGCAGATGAGCTTCAGCAGATATTTTCAATCACATCTGATATAAAGTATATGCAAAACCAGAGGAACCGGTTGATGGTATTGACCAACGTGGGTACTCTCGACCCGGTTTATTTCGTCAGCTAGGCCTCAGATTATGAGGAGCTCTGTTGTGAGCTCCCTACCGGAGACATCATTTCTTGAAGACTGCCGCCCTTAAGGTGTGTATCTAACACTATAACATCAGCCTCGGATTGATCTATCCTAGCATCACAGGGAAGGCATACCACTGGTGGACGTGGAAGAAGTCGTGCTGACATAGAGGGAAGAGGAGGCAACACTGGTGGACGCCTTGGTGGTCACGATGGTACCAAGGGTGAACGAGAAGGTCCTCGAGGATGACGAGATGACTCTGTGGTTTATTGCTACGACTGCAAAAAGCCAAGTCATACAAAGTATCAACGTCCCCTTCTGAAAGGGAAACCAGCGAGAGATGCACACGTCTCTGCCACTATTTCAGATGACGAGCACCTACGACATCGGTTTAGCAGTTCCCGATATTCCAGCATCAACAGAACACAGGCTCAATCTTTCTCTCTGCCACTCGTTCAAATAGGTAATCCTATATCTTGTCTTACATCATTTATTCCTCATACTTGGATTATAGATTCATGAGCAACTGATCACATGACTGGGAACCAAGCTATTATGTCATCTTTTACTCATGCCTTACACTCTAAAATTGTAGTTTTAGCAGATGATTCTCGCACACCTATTCAGGGTATTGGCTCTACCACTACCACCCCTACTCTTCCTTTATCATCAGTCTTCTACTTACCTCGTCTCCCTTTTAACCTATTATCAGTAAGATTACCAAAGTTCTGAAATGTACAGTGACATTTTCCCGACACATTGTGGATTTCATGAGCTTGGGATGAGAAAGATGATTGTAACAAAACGTGAGCGGAATGAACTGTATGAGCTAAAGTTGGCATCCGATTAAGTGGCTTGCATCAGTATTTCAGCGTTTGAATACCATTGTTGGTTAAGTCAGGCTTCTCTACATGTACTAAAACTTCTTGTTCCCTCTTTAGGTCAGGTTTCATCCTAAGAGTGTGAGTCTTATCAGTTAAGAAAGCATCATCGTGTGCCTTACCCTAGTCAAATCAATAAAAAGACTGATAAGCCATTTGATTTAGTTCATTCTGATGTATGGGGTTCATATCCATTACCTTCAAAATTAGGTTTTAAGTATTTTGTCAGCTGTGTGGATGACATGGTTCAAAGTCGTGGTCTCGGCCGTCGACACGGTGGGCATTGAGACGCATCGGTCGCGGCATCTCAGATCGGTCTCGAGCGATACGCGCAAAAATACTATATAAAAAGCTCAAAAAATTCTCAAAAAATCACAACAATCTTAAAAAATTGTAGACATCATTTTTATGTATCACATGTCTAAAACAAGTTTGTTTTCAGCGGTAATTAAAAAAAATATGATGATTACAGAGGGTAAATTTAAGAAAAATGGTGATTTTGGGGTAAATTTAAAACTATGGCAGAGTTGAGGGGTATATCTGATCAAACCCAAATAATTAAAAAAAGAAAAAAGATAAGATAAGAGACAGAGAGATCGGATCCGATCATCTCTCTGGCTCTCTCCCCCTCTTCCCCTCTAGCTCTCTGATCTCTCTCTCCCCTCTCTGATCTCTCCCCCCTCTCCCCTATCCCCCCTTCATCCGTTGCTCTGATGGAAGGAGGGATAGAGAGGGGGAGATCGTGCAGACACGCGGCGACAACGAGCGCGCACGCGGCGATGGCGGGCGAGCCTTTGATCCAGTAAGTTTGTTTTTTTTCCTTTTTATAAATCGACTCGGGTCTGACTCGATCGAGTCAACCCGATTCATATTGGGATTCGACCGAGTCATACCGAAGTCGGCCTCGGGTCGATTTATTTTCTCCACATAGATCGACTCGCGTCTCGTTCTCAAATCGGCGGTGGCCATTCCGGAGATGACTCGGTCGAGTCAAGAGCGACGCAGTCGAGACTTTGAACCTTGGTGGATAATTATTCTCAAGTTACATGGATATATATGCTAAAATCTCATTCTGAAGTGTTTTCTATGTTCAAAATTTTTATTTAAAATAAAGAATCAGTTCAATTCTAATATTAAAATTTTAAGATCTGATAATGCTAAAGAATATTTAATAACCACTTCAGTCAATTTTTGGAAGAAAAGAAAATGAAAGCTTGCATCAACCCTCATGTGTTTACACTCAGCAAAATAGGGTAGCAGAACGTAAGAACAAACACCTTGCATCGCTAGGATCTTTTTATTTCATAAACAGGTAGCAAAAGAATTTTGGAGCGATGTCATTTTGACTGCTTGCTACTTGATAAATAGAATGTCATCCTCTGTAATGCAAAATAAAATCCCATATCCCATTCTTTAACCAAATATGGATATGTTCCCTTTACCACCAAAAATTTTTAGTTCTCTCTGTTTTATCCACAATCACAGCCCTAATAAGACGAAACTTGATTTTAAGTCTCTTAGAGGATTTTTCTTGATTACTCTAGAACTCAAAAAGATTTAAGGTATCTATAGGCAGATATATCTTATCAGTCAATGTAACCTTCGAGTCTACACCAGAAATTTCCACATCTTCTGCCGTAGAGTCAGATGATGACTATAATTATCTAATATATAAGGAGACATTAATCAATAGTGGTAAGTCAACATCTGAAAATGTATCCGGTAAAGATCCACCTCAGTTTTGGGATTCGCTTCAGACCTACACAAGATGAATCACTCCACCTCCTGTGCCATCGCCAGCCTTAGTCCAAGTCTTCCACAAGAGTCTAGTGCGGATGTCACTGCTCCATTATCGGGTACTTCTACTTCTGATGATCTTCCCATTGCACTTCGAAAAAGAAAACGTACTTGTACTCAATATCCTCTCTCCAATTTTGTTTTTTATTCTCATTTATCGGCTTCATTTCGTTCATTCATTTCAACTTTGGACTCACACTCAGTTCTCAAGAATGTATTAGAAGTACTATCTATTCCAGGTTGAAATCAAGCGATGCTGGAGGAGATGACGACCTTAGAGCAGAGTGAGACTTGGGAGTTGGTTACACTTCCACCAGGAAAGAAAGCTGTTAGGTGCAAATGGGTTTACACTGTCAAGTTAAACCCAGATGAACCACTGGCTCGCTTAAAGGTGATATTGGTAGCCAAAGGATACTTACAGGTGTGTGGACTAGATTATGTGGATACCTTCTCACTGATAGCGTAGATGACATCCTTACGGATCTTGGTGTCCTTAGCAGCAACATACCACTGGCCACTTCATCAGTTAGACATCAAGAATATTTTTCTCAATGGTATTCTTGATAAGAAGGTTTATATGAAGCAACCACCAGGCTTTATTGCTCAGGGAGATAGTACGAAGGTTTGCCGGTTAAAGTTACTCTACGGTCTGAAACAATTTCCAAGAGCCTGGCTTGGACGTTTTGCATTAGTAATTCAAGAACAATGTATTAAAAACCCGTTATATAACTCGTTATACCCGTTACAGAACGTAACGGCACCCGGTTGTTATATAACACTCGGAAAAAACGCAGCGCTTTTTGGAGTGTTACGAGCGTTACATTATGAAAATAACGTAACGTTCGTGACTCATGTTATTTACATTGATTGCTAAATATAAAACGAAGTGATTTCTCTCTCGACACCAAATCGACATGAAACCCTAAATTGGCGAAGGCGAGCGAAGCAGTGAAGCATTGAAGCACCCTAGTTTCTCCTCTCTGCAGTAGACGACAACAGCGATGGTGACTCTCTCGTGTGGTTCCTCCTCTCTCTACAGTTCCTCTTCAATTGCATCTCTCTCATCGGCGAGTATCGAAGCACCCCAATTCCTTTCTCTTTGATTTCTCTTCAATTGACGAAGAACTTACCGTCGTAACGCTCCAAAAAATCGAAGAACCGCACTTCAATTGATGAGGAACTTGTCGTTGATCTCTCTTCGTCTCTCTTCAATCGACGAGGAACCGCAGGACATCAGAGCATCTCAGTTCCTCGATGCTCACGAAAATTTGTTGTGAGACTTGCTAAATGTGTTATATATTGTTTTGATATTTTTTAGATTTTTTTTAAAATTATTTTTCTATTTATAAAAAATCATATATATAGTATATATATTTATTTTTATTCAATAAATATTAAATAGCGTAACCTACATTATGTGTTACGTTATAACCTATGTTAACATAACAAAAGAAAAATGTTATTGTTACGTTATCGATATTTTAAACATTGCTCAAGAATTTGGACTATGTTGGTCAGAGAAAGACCACTCTCTATTTAGGCGGATACAACATGGGAAGAAGATCCTGCTAGTGGTATATGTCGATGATATTGCGATCATAAGAGATGACATGAAGGGAATTGACAGCCAAAAAAGTACATGCAGAAGCAATTTCAGACTACGGATTTTTGGTCCCTGAAGTACTTCTTAGGGATTGAGGTGGCCAGGTCCAAGAAGGGCATTCTTTTGTCACGAAGAAAATATGTACTTGACTTACTTTCGGAGGTTGGGATACTAGGATGCAGGAATATTGATTCTCTAATAGATGTAAACACAAAGCTCCTATCAAATCAGGGGGAGCTTCATTAGGATGTTGGGCGGTACAAAAAATTGGTGGAAAATTGAACTACCTGACGGTGACCAGATCGGACATCACGTTCGTTGTCAGTATGGTGAGTCAGTTTCTGTCAACATCGAGGATTAGGGCTGTAAATGGTACCCGATAACCTCATCCGATCGTTTACAAACGGGTCGGGTTCAGATCTAAAAGTTAGACCCGAAATCCTTATCAGGTCGGGTTCAGGTATGACCATTTCAAACCCGAATACCGATAACAAACCAGAAAGAGAGTAAATATTATAAAATGATACTTATCATCATACATTTCATTATATCTAAATTGATAAAATTACAAAAATGAGAGCTTGATTATATTATTATAAAAGCAAAGTAAATAAATTTTCATTTTGCGTCTAATAAAATTGAAATACACTTTAAAAAATAACTATTGAAAAAATTTGAATCAAACTCGAACCCGATAAGAAAGAAGAGATTTCGACCCGAACGCGAGTCTGAACCCGAATTCCTTATCGGGTTCGGGTTCGGATATGTCATGGATTTGACCCGAACCCAACGTGTTTATTCCCCTACCGAGGGCTAATCACTTGCAGACTGTAATGAAGATTTTGAGGCATCTGAAGAAAGCATCGGGGAGACATCTTTTTTATTCAGATCAACATGCTCGAGTAGCAGGTTTCTCAGATGCGGACTAGGCGAAGTGCCTTTTGATAAGAGGTCGACCATACGATATTGTGTCTTTCTTGAAGAAAATCTTGTATCATGGAAAAGTAAGAAGCAGAGTGTGGTTTCTAGGTCCAATGCAGAATCAGAGTACAGGACAATGGCAAATGTGACATTAAAGCTAATCTGAATAAAAGATTTATTGACAGAAATTGATTTTTCCCCAGTGTGCCACATAAGACTGTATGGTGACAAGTGACAACAAGACAGCAATACACATTGTTGAAAATGACGTGTTCTATGAGAGAACAAAACACATTTAGGTTGATTGCCATATAGTTCGCAAGATCGAGGATAAGATCATTTTGGCCAAGCATGCATCATCATAACACCAGTTAGCATATGTTCTTACCAAACTACTTGGTAAAACAATGGTAGATTTTATTTGTGACAAGTTGGGCATGTATGATGTATATGCTCAAGCTTAAAGGAGAGTGTTAGGAGATATAATCAGTATTATATTAGGACTAATATTAAACTCCGATTAGGATTATGTATATGATTAGGGCTCTATGTAATTGTGGTTATATATTTGGGGCATTACCCACATCAATAATATAAAAACTACTCTCTCTCAATCTTTACACATGTCATGGTTACTTATTCAAGTGATGTGCAACATTTTCCACGCCCTTTCTTACAAAGAAATATATGCATTTCTAAACTGAGTTTGAAACACAAAGTGGGGATAATGGTTTTGTGTGCATGTGATGTCAGATAAACACAAGGTTAGCCTCATGGAGATATTATTCATTTTGTAGCTGTAGAAGCATGCATTTTTCATATAAGTCTTCAACATGTCATATTATACTAATATCACTTCTAATAAAACCTAATATGCTAAATTGGGGTGGGGATTGTTATCCAAAGCAAATGCCACAGCAGCACGGTTGTAAAGCCCTTTCACAGTGTGCAATAGGTATAGGGTTCAAATCCTGACTGCATCAGGATCCAGCCTGCCCTCCAAATTAAAAAATATTATACAAGAGCAGACGACTTGCAACCAAACTCTCACCTCACATGATCGGCCTCTACAATGGTCAGATTCTATGCAAAGGAATGCAATGTATAATAATGCTGACATGTGTCACAACAATAATTTGAAGCGAAAGTTGAAAAGTGAAACTTAACAAAAAAAATTGTTGTGACATGTGCCGGCATTATCATACATTGCATTCCTATATTGCATTCCAAAAATATAATTAGACTATAACTATCTATAAAATAGAAGAGGATCTTTATTCAAAATATTATATGCATATCTTGATAACTTTACACAAACAAAGCACATACAACATATAGCTTAACAATTCTAATTTTGTAAATATGTTCACCTCCAAAAGGATACTACATCAAATAAAAGTTTGGCATGTTAAGTGGAACTTTAAGGCCCAGAAGAATACAAAAAAAATTATCCTTACAGAAACATCAACCTTCCCATGCTCTTTTCTTACAGGAAAAAGAAATGCATTTCTCAAATTTAACTATTTAAGTGCTTGTTGTAGATTAGAAATGTATTACACTGGTGTACAGTTACGATTTTACATTGCAAATGGATATGTGCCGGAAGACTAGTATGTATAAAAGGTGCAGGTTGTATCCTTTTATCATGGTATAGCCATTAGTGCTAGTGAGGCAATTTATAAGATGTGTACTCCGTGATGTACCAATCCTAAAGGAAATCACACAAATGCATTATATTCCAAACCTACGATCTATAGGTCAGGCCTCTTCATATAGAATTTCGATCAACACATGAATAGAAAATTGGGGGAATGGATGAAATCGGCTGACTATTATTCAGTCTATGCACGACCTCATGTATAAGAATGAATGAGGCAAGGTCAAATGTCTGATTTCTACTGATCAGTCTTATGTAAAATAGAATGATAAAAGAAGCAAAAAAAAATGAATAAGAAGAAGGAAAGCAAAGTTAAAATAATCTGTATCGGATATGCAAGAGATAAATAGTAAGATATTCAGTTATCCAACTCAAACGGTAAAATAAAATCAAACAAGCCAAAGAAAGTGAACCGTCTAACCTTGACTTCACGATAGTGTACAAGGACAATGTGCATGAAGTCCCTACAATGACAGACAAAACAATATTGGTGACAAAATTATGAAAAGATCTAAGTAAATAAGTGACCATGTACTAAATGCCAGTCCAAATATTAAGGATAAGAATAGCATATAGTATCGCAAACAATAAACTAACGTAAAATTTAAGAAAGCATGTATATATAATGCATTAAAATGAACATGATGATCAAAGTTCTCTTTTCTATAGCCATTATATATAAAAAGAGAAAAGGCAAGGATTGTCTTAAGACTTCTAGAAATATAGGTTGAAGAAGACATGCTAAAAACCAGATTTTTCAGCACTACATACATACATATACATACACACGTGCGCGCGTACGCACACACATGCAACAAAATAAGTTTTAGATCAAATTATCTAACGTGCAAAAAGTAACATCATGACAATTTTAAAGTTGGCAGTTAGAGAATTGTTGGCATTCTGGCTACTAGATAAAGAGTGAAGACAGGTTGCGGTGATCTGTGTTCTCGACAGTCAAATTTGATGAGTTGACAGAACGCATGGACAACTCATATTTCCAATTACGCAGAGGAGCAAAACACAAAACTCAGCTCCTTTTTTTTTTTTTTTGTGGGGGGGGGGGGGGGGGGGGGGGGACCAGTTGGGCGTGGAGAAGTCAAGCATCAGAAGATGCACAAATATCCAAGACAAAAAGGAGAAGAGAAAACGATTTAGCCACATGCACATTAAAGAAAGAAATGAAACGCTGCACATCCCACTGACTGCACAGGACTCGTGAACTCGTAGGTAGACCAGACATCACTATGAGCAACAAGACCTACTTACATATTATTGTAAGAGTATAAAGATGCAAATCAGTTAGGTGAACCCACAGGCACAATGTGAACTTCACTTAAGAGGCCAGCTACCAACAAGAAAATAGAAAAATCTAAATCCTAATATCTCATTGTGGCTCATAGGTAAACAAATCTAAATCCTAATATCTCACTGTGGCTCATAGGTAAACAACACCAATTTGCATTCAACATGACCAAACGGTATTGTCACAGTTGAGAATAGATGGCATAAGCCTAGATTAGGGTTTCCTCACTTGTATGGATGATAAAACAAGATAAGGGCATGGTATGAGTTTATTACCCAAATACCCAAATAATTAAACCAAAACACATTACATCTAGATATCTATCATGCACAGCTTGCTCCACAAGATCAAGAAATTGGAAGAAACAACCTTAGTGAAAGATATCCAGCAACCATTCAGATGAAGGGGTGAATAGAGCGCAAATCATCTCACTCATAACACAATCCCGCACGAAGTGACAGTCCACCTTTATGTGTTTAGTCCTTTCATGAAACACTGGATTATTAGCTATGAAACAATCAAAGTGCATAGGCATTGGACCAGCTTTCAGAACCAAGCTTTGGCAAAAGAGTTTTTAACCACGTCATCTGACAAGTTGTGTGAGCCATACCTCTATACTCAACTTTCGCACTAGAACGGGAAACTTCCACGTCATCTCCTGCCCTCGTTGATCTCAACCGATACCTGCTGCACTCTCTCTGGTCATCATCAAGCTCTGTTGCACTCTTATTGATCACTGCAGCACCTGGTTCTCTTCTCTCCGTTTCTCTGGCTTCTCTCAATGCATGGTGCTGCCACCAACTATTGCAATTGCTGCATGATTCTTCTCTGCATCTATATGTTCTATGCTTCTGGTCGTCTTGTACTATTTCTGTGCTCTGCAGCCCCCGTTGATGCTTCTATTCAGGCCTCTCTGTTGCTGATGCTCTGTCCAGCCTCTTGCTGATCTCTTCTTGATTTTATTATCTTTGTTTCGAGTTGAGTTCTGCTAAATGTGATCTTTGTCTAGCTATCTTTATTTGATTGTTTCTTGCTTCCGTCTGGCTGCGATGAGTTCTAAGGAGAACTGGTCGGCAAGGCTAATAGAGGTGGCGGCAGGGTTAGGCAGGTGCACATGAGAATCGGGGAAGTTGTTTTGGGTTCAGGGGAGGAAGGGGAAGAAGTAGAAGAGGCCGACAAGGGTGGCAGAGAGCATGGAGGGTGGCGGCTAGGGTTTATGATGGCAGAGGAGATAATGGCAGTATGGGTTTATTGCCTAATACCCAAATAACTAAACAACCAAAACACATTACGTCTAACAAATATCATCTACATTTAGGTATCATAAGACAGGTTTCTTCACGTGTGACGTGAAGAAACTGTGCAGCATCATCCGGGTTATCTTGCAATCAACTCTTAGCTTATGTCCCTCAATAAGTGCATCATTAGATTAATAACCCATTTCTTCCAAATACTTCGTTAGTTGATGACAATTTACTAGCCAACATGAATGCCTTTCTTGGGTTTAGATGCCCAAATACTTATCAACTATTTCAAACTCCCCCAAACCTTTTATTTCACATTCTTTAGAGAAACAAAAGATTTAGTGTTTGCGCCACTTCAATACCATACTGCTGGAATATGTTAAGAACAGACACTTCCTCTGAAGATGAATATTTGACAAAAAATTTTATTAGACTACCTAGCATATTTGTACCCATAATTGCATTAATGCATTGCTACAGTAATCTCGGGGCAGTAATCTCTGGGCAGTGCCTTGGAGATGACATAAACTAATGCATTGCATTGCTATAGTAATCTTTGGGCAGGATGACACAAACTAATAAAGGGCACTTGTTGAACAAGCCAATGAAATACAATTGTAAGTATTAAAGTCATTGATTATTATAGTTACCTATTAGGAGACATATTGTAGTTTGCATATTAGGAGTCATGTTTCTATATGTTATAAAGAGTCATATTCATATGATGAGAAGTAATTATATTAGGATCAGAGGTTTCCTTATCATGTAATTGTAATGCCTACATATTTGGGGCATTGCCCACATCAATAATATATGAAAATCTCTTCTTCTAAAATTATGAAATGGTATTAGAGTAAATTTCTTGATTTCTTCCAAAAATCTCAAGAACCCTAGATCTGCGAAAAAAGTTATTCTTTAAAAATCAGTCAAAATCCACCAAAAAATCATCAAAAATACCAAAAGTTATTATTCATTATCTCCTTCCTCACCTTTCTTCTTTTGTTCTCCACTAAACGCAAACCTAAAAACCTTAATCCCTTCTTCCTCACCAAACTAGTCACCACAGTCCCAACTACCAACTTCATCACCGACCAGAAATTAGTGCCGCCGCCAAAACAGAGTCAGATCCTCGACAATACCCAACCCAAGTTTGAATCAAACTCAAATTCCCGACAAACAACCTCGTCTTCACAAATATGACCCCAATTCCACTTCGTCGACACAGCTCCGACCTTGATTCAAAGCCACAACCTCGCCGACGACACCACGACCTCGCCTTCTAGAGATCTGAGGTTGAATCAATTCTGTAGATCTCCCCGTGACATTGCCTACATCACCAGATCTCGTCGACATCAATACTTATTGGGCTTCTCGTGGTATAATTCATCTACACCTCAACAAAATATTGTGGTTGAACGGAAAATCGTCGTTTACTTGACATTTCTCGAACACTAAAGATTCATATGCATATTCCCAAGTGTTTTTGGGCTGATACTGCTGTCACCTAATTAACAGGGCTCCTTCTTCTATTTTGTATGGTAAACCCCCATTCTCAGTTCTTTATCCTGATAAACAGTTGTTTGAGTTAATTGGGTGTGTGTTTTGTTCAAATTCTAGAGAAAGTATAAAAAATTAGATCCTCAACCATTTCAGTGTGTTTTTTTAGGATATTCTCGTACGCAAAAAGGATATCGATGTTGGGATCCCAAGAGTAGAAAATATGTGGTTTGTGCCGATGTCACTTTCTTTGAAAACACGCCTCATTTTCACTCTTCGGGTTACACTTTACCTTCTCTGCCTCCTCTACTTTACTCCATTTCCTGTTCCACTTGCACCTTCACCCTTCATTTCACCCTTCAAGTTTATCAATGACGCAAAAAGATTACTAC